>CAUYQG010025927.1:0-17050 GCA_963574415.1 Tarsius wallacei
AACTGGGACATGGCTTGTTCAGGAAGCTGAAATTCCCACCCATACTCAGGAAGGGGCAGAGCAGGGGAACAGGCTGCCACCCACACGTGACCAAGGAAGCTTCTGCATGGGCCTGGATCTGAGCACAAGGTGGATAGGAAGGGTGCTGCCTGCTGGCCTCTGGGCAGGGGCTGGACTACCCAGGGCAGGCTGACTGCCCATACCCAGCCTTTGTAAATGAGGCTCATGGGGTCAGGGCATGACTGCCAGGCCACCAGCCTGGCACTGGGATGAGAGCTCAGAGAAAAGACCTCCTCAGAAGACTTTAGATTTCATGACACAAGCAGTAGTCCTCATTGTTTAAGTGTCTGTGGTAAAGGTGATAATAGTATCCAAATACTAGCACTGAAAAGCCTACTTGCATTTCCATGAGCAAGATAACCGGCAAGGATGGGCCTCTCTGCACTGTTTCTCAAGGTGTGGTCTGGCCTGGTCAACCAACTTGACCAGCATCACGTGTGTGTGCACATGGGCATACTTGCACGCATATGCACCCAGGTGTGAATCAGAATCCCTGGGGCCCTGGGACAAGGCCCAGGAATCCGTATCTAGCATGGTCCAGACTTGCCACCGGTGGGGACCAGGACCTAGAGCCCCAGACACCACTTCTAAGCACTGCTTCCCACATGCCTGGCCTTCAGATTGGCCTGCCAGGACCTCCTGAGAGTCTAAGACAAGACAGATCATCATCACACACTGAGAGATGCAGGAGGACGGCCTGTGGGCCCGGGACAGCCTCCGCTCTCCCCTGGGGTCTCCTGGGGCGCAGGCTGGTGCTGCCTGGCTGGTTGTGGGTCACTGCCCATCTTGTCAGAGCACCCACTGGAATTAATGTCTGTCCCTTTCGTAACTGAACTCGGCCCAGCAAAGGGGAGGCAGGGCCGTATGTGGGGTGGCCTCCCACCAGTAGTACTTCACGCTTACTCCACACACTCTGGAGCTGAGATAGACTGTGGGGCAGCCGCAGGCAGAGAGAGAGAGGAAGAGAGGTGTCCTGGTCTTTAGGAAGCCATCCTGGTCCCCTCCCCTGCTCCCTGTCTACATGGCAAAACCTCTAGGGGGGTGGGAGGACCCCACTCTCAAGTGCACTCTGGCACTGGTCTACTGTCCTGTCCTCCACTCTGCCTGCCTTCCCCTTCGGGCTGGGCCCAGTCCAGTGCCATCCCCCTTGGGGCTCTGCTAACTTGATAAATTAATTTGAGCCAGAGAGTCACAGCCAAATATATCAGCCACAGAGGATGCTTCAGTGTCTGCCTTCAGGGCTTTACATAGGAGATGGTGTTTCTAAACCAATCAGGAGCAGCCCTGTGACACCCTCCCGATGAGACTCCGTAACTGACCACCTACCCTGCCCGTGGGTGGGGGGAGACAGAGCCGCGGGCTAGGGCTACGTGAGGTTTTGATGAAGCAGAAATGCTGATTCACTCACCGACCAGAATAAGACTCACACAGGGCCCCTGTCCAAGTACTGACTAATGAAACACACACATTTAAGAAGACCTGGGAAAAGGCCCAGAACAGGACTCACGTTCTCAGACACCTGGGTAGAGACGGGAGGACAGGGGGCTGAGTGCAAGTATAGGTGGGCAGGTCCCTGAGAGGGTTCCCAGATGGTGCAGGCTGCTTGTTCACCAAAGAAAAGTCATATCAGCTAGCTTAGTGTCTGCTCTGTGCCTGATACCACTGCAAGTGGTTTTTGGGCACTGATTCAAGCAATCTTCACAACTTGCTGAGGTGGGAACCTTTATGTCATAGATGAGGAAACTGAGGCACAGAGGGGTTACCTGGCTTGCCTGAGGCCACACAGCCAGTGGGAGGTGGTGCCAGGACTCGAAGCCCCAGGTCTGGCTCCCTAGTGTGGGCTCTTAGCCATACTGGCCCACTCCACCCAGCTACACTGTTACTGAAGGGATGGACTCAAGTGTCAGCACTCAGGGGTCCTCTAGCTCGAGGAGGGAGCCAGTGACCTCAGGTCAGGGAGACTCGAATCCCCACGAAGTTGCCACAGAGGTGGGTCTACCCTTTCTCCTCGACAGGGACAGCCCCCCAGAGAGAAAGGGGCCATTTCTGAAGTGACCACTGCATGCCACGGAGCATACCCTCTCTTTCTGCTGGCCTGCACCATGATGGAAGGATGCCGGGCAGGGAATCCATTCCAAAGGGCAGCCTCCTTTGCCAGAAAGCTCACCCGGGACCTTTGCTGGGCTTCTCAGGCAGAACAGCACCTTGGGGCTGCATCCCCTTGCCTCCCAGCCCGCCTGTTGGCTTTGGGCGGATGGGGACATAGCCTTAGTTCCAGTTGGTTAATGGCCGAGCCGCTTCATATTACAGACAGTGGTGAGTAAATGCTCTCATAAGTTTAAAAATAAATACATGACAGTGTACTCACTGGGACTCAGGAAGCTGCTCAGCCAAACCAAAATTGCTGAGATGCTCTGGGCATGCCAATGGTGGCAGTAAGCACTCTTGTCTGACTAGCTGGCATGGTCTCCAGGTGAGGGGCTAGTGGGAAGACAGAGCAGAAGCTGATCCTGCGCGTTCCTGGTCAGGAGAGCTCTGGGAGCCCATGGGTCTCCAAGGCCTCATTCCCATAGACACACAGGGCAAGCCAGAGGCCAGGCTGGAGTCCAAGTGGCTCTTGATGAAAAGAACAAGTCAAGCACCAAGGAGTCTGGATTCCATGACGTGCTGCTTTATCAAGGGCAGGCAACCTGAGCCTGTTTGAAAGAGCACTCTCTGCTCTGGGCTCCAGGCTTTGGAGGGAAGGGCTGGGCTGAGCCACAGAGGGAGAGAAAGAGAAGGAGGGGAAGGGACAGAGAGACAGAGAGAGAGAGAGAGACAGACAAGAGCCGGAGACAGACATAGCCCGTCAGAGGCACGCAGAAAGACAGAGAGAGAGGCAGGGAGGCAGAGCCTGGCTGTGTAGCTCTGACAATATGAGAAATGGAAATGACTTCTGGATTTTATTGGTTTTGGGTTATTTGCACCTCTGCTCTCCTCCATTTACTCAGACACTCAGAACTGATGAGATCAGACAGGAGCTGGAGCCTGGGGAAGCGGGTGAAGGTCACGTTCCTGTCCCTCCAAGGAGGCCTCCCAGACCCAGGGCTTCCCAAGACTGTGGATTCTGGCTGGCCTGTCACCACAGCCTCATGTGTGGAAAGGCCAGGGGGCCACTGGCTGGCAGCTTGACCCAAAAAGCCTGTGACTGGCACACCTTCCTGGGCACCAGAGCAGCTGGGAGGCCTCTGAGCCTTCCAAGGGTGGGCGCAGAGGCCAGTCAGCTCTCTCCCCTTCGGATACCCAAAGGGATGGGCTCCATGGCCTAGTGCTGGTTTCCAGAAGGTCAGAACAAGCACAATGACCCTCCATCCCGAGGACATAGGACTGGGAATGTAAACACCACGCCCTCCTGGCTTGGTGCTCCCGGCTCTTGGTATTGACAACCCTCTCCTGAGGTGGAAGAAGCATGGCCTCTCTGTTACCTCCCATGGAACAGAATGACCGGAACAAATGTGACTGGGACACAGCATGAGTGTTTCTCTTGCAGACTCAGGGTAAACATAGCGTGACGACACCAGACCCTCCCGAGAGTCCTTGGCTCTGTGTAACAGCTTGTCCCTTCTTCTGCACCCATGTCCAGTGTAGCCTTCTCAGAGCGCCTCCCATACCAACCGCATGACCTTGGGCAGGTTATTCTATTTCTCTGAGCCTCGGCGTCCACCGTCACTGGCCTTACAGGCATGTTGTGACATAGCAAAGAGAAAGCACAGTGCCACCCATGGCAGGTGGGGACACAGGATGGTTCTGACGCTTCGTGATTCCTTCCCAACCTGCCGTCAGCCCCTTGCCCTCACAAGTAGGACAGCTGTGCTGGGCTTGGCCGGGGATGACTACTGGGGGCAGGCAAATGGTCAAGTGTCAGGTTCAGGGACAGTGTTATTGTGACCGTCGTGATGACTTCACAGGACATGGGAGCCTGGGACGAGGTGAGCGAAAGCGGAGTTTTCTTAGGAGCTGGTGAGGACTGAATGTCACTCTCAGGCTGCAAAATGAGGGCATTGGGAATCTGAGATGACAGGACCGGCCCAGGGAGACCGCTGAGCTAGGCACAGGCGGCTCTGGAGAGCGACTTACTAAATTATAGAGCAGCTTTGAAAACGAGTGCCTGTGCCGGCCTGCCAGGAGGGCCCGGGCAGGCACGCACGCAGGGAGATCAGCTGCCTTCATGCCTTGCTCAGCAGAAACTGCCACTTACTCTGAGAAGGTAACCAAGTGGCTAGGGGAGGAACAAACACCTTGGCGAATACACAAACATATGCGCCCCCACTCTCAGTCGGGGTCCCAGAGAAAACAAACTGTACATTCAAAAGGGGTTCAATGAAGGGAATCTTCAAAAGGAACTCTCTGCAGAAACACATGCAGGACTCAAGAACAACCAGGGATGGGGCTCCCAGCAACACAGGAGATCCATAACCCTCTGGCCAGAATGCCAAAGTGAGGGAACTATGTCAGGGACCCAGCGAAAGTGGAGGTCCCAGAGGAGCACAGCAGAGTATGAACATAGACCAGCCACGGTGGAGCAGGGAGGGCACCAGAGGAATAAGACTTTCTCCTTCCACATTCCTTGCTCCTGCCAGTGCCCCCCACTGGGCAAACCTCTGGGAAACCAGAGGGCAAGGAAGCCACTGGTAAACTCCACAGGCAGCCAGCAGGGTAGAAAGGGTGGAGAGTGGACAGTGAGATGGGCGCAGACAGAGAAGACCCTCTCAACAGCCGCAGGAAGGAGGGGAGACTAGTACTCCCACCTCCAGCCCTCACAAACCCACAGCATGGCCACCCACTAGAGGCCGGGCTCCACGGAGGAAGGCTCAGCCTCTGCCACCAGAGCAAGGAGTCTAGAGGGTGCCACAGAGATGCCAGTGTGCCTGCCATAGCTAACTGCCCAGCTGGCCGGTGCCCTGGGGAAGAACGCCCATTAGCACGTTTGTCAAATGGGCTTCCGGGTACCCTTGACTTCCACAGTCAGTGGCTTCTGTGCCTTGAGTATACAGATGGCAGGAGGTACAGTAGCTGGGGAACCTCACAAGTCTTCAGTTCCACCAAAGAACCACGTGCCACCAGGCATCTTCATGTGCGATGCAGCCAGCAGAGGGAGTGGTCGACCCCCCCGTCCCCCCCCCGCCCCCGCCCCGCATCTGTGTGAAAGGGCAGAGATGGGGGAGTGGGGGAGGGGGTGACGGAGAGTCCTGAGCCCTAGAAGTCTATGTGAGGAAGGCTTCCTAGAAGAAGCCGGTCAGATAAAGATACATGGGAGGAAGCAGGTGATGCAGGAGGCAGAGGGGAAGTGGGAGAAGTGGGGTGGCCCCGTCTTCCCTTCCTGCCGCCTGAGGCAGAGGCCCCTTCGCAGGGCACCAGCTTGGGCACAGTTGGGCTGGCTATGGTGTGACCGGAGGGTGTGCCTGTGCAGAGAGGAGCTGGAATGTAAGGACAAATGTATGGGGCTGGTTTTGTTTAAAGCGCGAAGGGGCAGAGAAGTGGGGTGAAGCCGAGGAAGTGCCAAGATCAGCTCAAGGCAATTTTCTATGAGCTCCGTGGCTCTGGGCTCATCCTGGGACAGGATCCAGTCCGGGTGAAACCAGGCCAATCCCACAGCTCTTCCTTGACAGAGGGTATGGGGAAGGGGAGAAGTCGACCAGGCCATTAAGGTAAATTCCAAACCTGTCACCCACTACCACGTGCCCGTGGAGGCCCATCTGTCTGACTTCTCCCTTCCCTCCCCGTGTGTTCTGCAGGCACCATCACAGTGCACCTTTGGAAAGACAGCACTGGCCACCTCAGCCTGGTCGCCAACCCACTAAAGGAGAACCGGGAGCCCTTCAAGGTTTCCACAGAGTCGGCGGCGGTGACCATCTGGCAGACGTTCCAGCAGACCACAAGCGGCACCAGTGGTGCCCACGCCCTCGCCAGCTGGCCACATGCCCAAGTGGCACGCTTGCCCAAGGAGAGGTGAGGCCACCACACAGGATGGCAGAAACCCAGCGGCATGTCCCTCAGCAGGGGCAGCACTGCTCCCACCTGTACCCCAGGCAACCACACCCCATTAAGGCTGGCAACGAGAAAATGAGAAATTCAGATGCAGGCTCTGTCTAGAATAACCAATGTGACCAAAGAAAGGGGTGGATTTTCTTTATGCCACTTCTACAGGGAGGATTACGAGGTATTTTATCTCAGAAGCTGATGCACAGGCAGATTCTACCCAGAATGGGTATTCAGTACATATTTGTTTAATTAAATACCAGTTTCACTGAGACCATCAAGCGTCTCTGGAGGGGAATGTGCAGAACAGAAACCCCAGAATAGTTTATATAAAGGAAAACTGTGGCTAATTGCTCTCAGAAATCACCTCTTTTCTTAGCAGACAGAACTGGACGGACGAAGAGGGAGGTCAATGCAGCCGCTCAGTGGGTCCCTGGAGACATGGGGGGGGTCGCCTGAAGAGAGGCCTCTAAAACCTCTCAGTGTCAGCTGACCTTTTCTCAGGTGAAAAGGATCCCTGGGGATTTTTTTTTTTTTTTTTTACCATTTATGGGAAACAAAAGGGAGCTAATACAATGAAAATACCTCCCTTCCCAAAGGAGCACAGCAGATCTAATTAAGCCTCTTGGCTCTGCATCAGGAACCCAGGCACATTATCTCCATTTCACAGATGGGGAAGCTGAGATGCAGAGGGGACAGGAGCCAAGGTTCTGGGGCTCCCCCAGCGCCCCCCACTACCTACAACTTTGTGAGGTCTCAGGGAGAGAATGACCCCCAGAGTGTCAGTCTAAATCCCAGTCTTGTGATTCTGGTTGGGGCTGCTGCCCCGTACTATGTTGCCTCGATAGTAAGATCAGGGCAACCCCTTCGAGTCCCCTCCCACTGTGGGAGCTTTTCTGTACTCTCAATAAACCCTGCTTAAAAAAAAGTAGTAAGATCACTAATCATCTAGATCACTGACAAGTAAGTTTAAATCGCCTGAACTCTCTGAAGGGGTGACATACTCTGATGAGTTATAACCGGGTCTGGAGAAACCCCCTAAGGGCTGCAGTGAAGCATGATCTGGTCCCCAACCCAGTAGGGCAAGGAGGGCACTCCAGGTCCCACAGAGTGCTCCAGCAGACTGGTGAGAGCAGCCTGGGACAGCCCCATCAGAGCCTGTCCCAAAGAGCCCAGCCAGTCATGGACACGGACACCTTCTCCAGACCTCTGCATTGACCGTCATGTGCTTCCCTCAGCTGCAGCCCAGCCAAGACGCTCCTGAGGTCTGAGTCCCACCTCAAAGCTCAAGTCTCCTCGCTGGTGGAAGATGCTAATGGAAACCCGTGGGGCCTGCACTGCCACCAGGCCCACCTGACCCGTCTGTGCTCCGAGTACCCAGAGAATAAGCGGCACCGTATCCTTACCAACCCTCTGCACTGCACGGGGTCCCAAGGGCAGAGGCGGGGACAGGGAGACAAGAGAGACAGAGAGACAGAGAGACATGGGGACAGGGGTAGGAAAGGGAAACAGATACACACAGGGGCCAAGGAGGGTGGGCACAAGCTCTCAAACCTGGGACCTAGCGGAAATCAGCTCCCTCCAAAAGAGAAATCAGACAGACGTTGGACTAGAAATGAGGCTGTGCACAGAGCCCCTGGTGGGGCCACTGGCTGTACATTAAGCATGGGTTGCGATGGGGGTCTCTGTGGTCAGACAGGAATGATTAATGCTGGGTAGGAGCAGCAGCGGGTTCAGAGAGCTGGATGGGTCCCCAGTCCCAACCTCCCTTCTATCTCTCCAACCCTCCCTGCAGGTGTCGTCCCTCAGGGTAGACCCTGGGAAGAGGCCCCTTTCCCCACAGGGCGCACATTTGGGTCTGAAATGCCCCTTCGTCACCACTAGGCAAACGCGTGGCTGGCTTCACAGTATTTACGAAGACACATCTGCAAACCTAATCCCTAAGAAGCTTTTGCAGGATAATTACTCCACTGAAATTAATATTCTTGCAACTCATCTCCAAAGCTAACATCAACCCACTTCGCCCAAAAGGTATTGGTCCATTCAGTGACTGGAGGTTTTAGCCTTATGATTTTCTGCCATAAAATGTAAATTGGGCATGGCCTGCCAGGGATTTCACACCTGCATTTAAATTTCAACCTCAGAGCAAAACGTAAAAAGAAAAAAGTGCACATACTCATAAACTCCCCCTAAATAAATGGGCTTATTAGAGCAGCCTGCAAAGCTAATACCTTGAATTCTTTTTTTTTTTTTTTTTTTGAGTTGGAGTCTCACTCCGTCACCCAGGTTGGAGAGCAGGGGCACAAGGACGGCCACCCCAGCATCAGCCTGCTGGGCTCCAGCGATCCTTCTGCCTCAGCCTTCCAAATAGCAGGAACTACAGGTGTGTGCTACCACGCCCGGCTAATTTTTGATTTATTGTAGAGACGAGGTCTCGCCAAGTTGCCCGGGCCGGTCTCAAACCTGCGGGCTCAGGCAATCCACTCACCTCAGTCTCCCAAAGTGCTGGAATTACAGGCTGAGCCACCAAACCCGGCCTACCTTGAATTCTTAATAGCAAGGATGAGCTTGTGTGTAAGGAAGGAAGGAGTGAAAGAATGAATACCCCAAATAGGGAATGTCTAGGCAGCTTCCCAGCGTGCAGAGGCCTCTGGTGGGGCAGAGCCTCGAAGTCCTTGGAGCCTTCCCTAACAAAGTGTGACTAGGGTTCTTGCTGCTGGAAAACGTAGTGTCACAGTACACGTATCCCTGCATCCTGGACCTGAAGATGGGGACCCGGCAGCACGGCGATGACGCATCTGAGGAGAAGAAGGCCCGCCACATAAGGAAGTGTGCGCAGAGCACCTCAGCCTGCCTGGGCGTGCGCATCTGCGGCATGCAGGTAGATCATGAGGGCGCGCCTTGGTAGGGGGGGTGGCACCCCGGCATGTCCATGGCAGGGCAAGGGTATCTCCCAACTAGATACCACTGCCCCCATGGCAGAGCCCTTCACATTGCTTTTTTTTTTTTGCGGGGGGGTTTGAGTTGGAGTCTTACTCCTTCGCCCAGGCTGGAGTGCAGTGGCATGCACGCTCATGGCCACCCCAGAGTTGACCTGCTGGGCTCCGGCGATCCTTCTGCCTCAGCCTTCCGAGTAGCTGGAACCACAGACGCGAGCTACCACGCCCGGTTATTTTGTATTTTATTGTAGAGATGAGGTCTCACCAAGTTGCCTGGGCTGGTCTCAAACCCACGGGCTCTGGCAATCCACTCGCCTCGGCCTCCCAAAGTGGTGGGATTACAGGCTGAGCCACCGAGCCAGACCGAGCCCTTCACTTTGGGGGAACAACAGAGGAGGAAGCCAGGAGCCACTCTTTCAACAAGAGCATGCATATCCTGGTCTATGACAGGCTGGGTTTTTTCAGGATAGCGGTGTCAAACACCCACCACTTTGAACTCGATCTCAGTCTTTGGCAGCTGAAACTTTCCACAGTGGCCACGTGGCTGCTGCCCATGTTGCAAAGAGACCTTTGATGACAGTGTGTGGGCAGGGACGGGAGGAAGAACTAAGAGAAGGAGTTTCTTGCTCACTCTGCAGCTTCCTGAGTTTCTCCTCCTCTTGGAGGATAGAGCTGGGGCCTCTCCTTCTCAGATGCTGTGCGGCAGTGTGCTCTTTGAATTCCTCTCAGCCATTCCCTCATCTTCATCCACCCTTTCAGCTTCTTTTTGCTACTCGTCTGGTTAACAAAGTGGGGAGGTCATGATCTGCTAACCCCAGCCAAGGAATGGTTATTCTCAACAGCCCCGACTCCGTACCTCACTCCTGCTGCTGTGATGTGGCTGATGGCAGGGGCTGCGGGAACAGGAGGAAATAAACTTTCTCCACTCGCTCCCTCTTATAGTCTGTCTACTCAAAGCAAAACCAGACACCGACTTGACGGTAAACGTTATAGCTTTCCTTAATTGAAACTGCCACCCCTTGAAGCTGGAAGTGCAGTCTATAAATTTGTTGCACAGATGTCCCTTGGAAAGCCTGGAATGCAGTCCTCAAGAGAATGGAGTGTGATGATTTGTGGTGTAAATGGAATCTCTCTCTGGACCTCAAATCTTCTGAAATTGATCTGATTTATTTAGAAAGCGACGCCTGTCATGTATTTATGATGGCTAATTTAGCAGCCAATCTCCAGCCCTCCAAAGGCAACAAAGTTGATCGTCTCTTTCTCATTTTTCCAACACTGGTTTTCTGTAAACATATCATGTAATCCGAAGGCAAGAAAGACCTGAGAAACTGTCATGGCCAGGTACAGGTAGCCCTGCTAGGTGTGCCAGCCAGAGGGGTGCCAAGTCCCCCACTGGCCATGCCAGCCGCTGGCCTCAGTTCAGCCTGTGTGGCTGCCTGTGCCATCTGAATGAAGTGGGGGTGGCTGCCACTGTCCCCCATCAGCATCTCTCTTCCATCTGCTCCCATCTGGTGGCCAAGACATGACAGGGGAGGGGAGGGACGACGATGCCAAGGAAAGGAGCCGCCAGACCCACGGAGCTGCTATGAGCCTCCCTTCTCCACCGGGCTCTCCCCAGCTGCACTGGCTGTGGAAAGCTCTGTCCACACCTGATCTGCCTGCTTTTTATCTTCAAACAATTCACCCCACTCCACCCTGAGAGCCATTTCTGTTTCCTTGGAATCTGCAAAGAAAGGACTTTATAAACTTTGTTGGGGAAAATTTAATCTGGTTGGCTTTCCAAGGCCACTGGCTGTGATTTCGGATTCCTACTAAAGCTTTCTAGCTTGGGTTTGCTAATATTTGAACTGAAGAGGGCCAGAAGCCAGGGCTTAAATCATGCTCTGGAGGTTGATATTGGAAATTCACAAGAAAGGAGATCCAAACGCCTTTCTCGTGGGTGAGGGTCACCTCTGTAGGGTGAAGGATCTTTAGACCTTGGATTACTATTAAAGACTTGCACAGAAAGCATTTTAAAATGTAAAGGCTGCCCTAGTAGTTGATGGAAGACCATCGTCTGCTCATTTCCACCCCTCCTGCCCTGTATCTCCTGAAAATCTGCTCATAGATTATCCTGCTTTGTGATGCTTTAACCATACCACATGCAATTTTTTATAAAGTGTGCGTTTCTTCACATTTTCTTTCTTATGTTTAATGTAAGGTTTATCAAACGGATAAGAAGCACTTTCTCTGCAAAGACAAGTACTATGGAAGGAAACTCTCAGTGGAGGGGTTCAGACAAGCCCTCTACCAGTTCCTGCATGATGGAACCCACCTCCGCATGGAGCTCCTGGAGCCTATCCTGAGCCAGCTCCGGGCCCTCCTCTCGGTCATCAGGAGCCAGAGCTCATACCGGTTCTACTCCAGTTCTCTCCTCATCATCTATGATGGGCAGCAGCCACCGGCAAGAAGTCCAGGCAGCCTGCGCCCCCTCGAGGCTCCACAGACAGCCCACAGCAGCTCTCCTGGGGGTCTCACCAAAGTCGACATCCGCATGATCGACTTTGCTCACACCACGTACAAGGGCTCCTGGAACGAGCACACCACCTACGACGGACCAGACCCTGGCTATATTTTTGGCCTGGAAAACCTCATCAGGATCCTGGAGGATATCCATGGGGGAGAATGAAACTGCTTGGATTTTTCTGGGCTCAGATCTCAAAAAAGGACCTAGCGGTAGCTAGGGTACTCTAGACACCCCTTAGACATCTCTGTAATAATCATATCTACCTTCAAAAGCCAGCTCTATACATGGCCAGCTATCTCAACCGCTGCTAAAGAACTCAGCTCTGCAGGTGACCCCACATACCCTGGCGTCTGGCTCTAATGCTGGTCATTGTGCAGTGGACAGCCAGGATAAAGCGGCGCCGGTCTGAAGCACACAGGAGGGGGCAGCATGAGTTAGAGGCCAGTGTTGCAGTGAGATTCTGGAGTACAGGCATCCAAAAATGCTTTCTTGTCGTCATGCTGCAGTTCTTGCAAGCTGTCCAGCAAAAAACATGACTTGAAGAAGCTTTGAAGAATGAGTTCATGGTTTCCGTCCTCGTACGGGCTGCCTGCTCCAAGGGCAGAAAGAGTGCATGGCTGCCTCTCACCTTCCAAGGGGTGTTCCAGGTGAGGCAGGACAAAGTGGACAGACCTGCCCACCTTACCTGCTTTATATCAAGGCCCTAAGTGGACAAGGACAAGCCCGGAGCATGCACCAGTAAAGCAAGACCCCGGGTTCTCTATCTTTTCCTGTGGAGAGGAGGGTCTCTTTACAGACTTTTTTCTTTTCTTTTCTTTTTTCAAAATCTGTGATCCCAAGGAATCTCTTTACATACTTCAGAGTGCCTATCAAAAGTGATGATTCTGGCCAGGCTTGGTGGCTCAGCCTGTAATCCTAGCACTTTGGGAGGCCGAGGTGAGTGGATTGCCTGAGCCCGCGGGTTCGAGACCTGCCCAGGCAACTTGGCGAGACCTCATCTCTACAATAAATCAAAAAAAAAATTAGCCGGGTGTGGTAGCGCGCGCCTGTAGTTCCAGCTACTTGGAAGGCTGAGGTGGAAGGATCGCCGGAGCCCAGCAGGTCGAGGCTGCGGTGGCCGGGAGCAGCCACTGCACTCCAGTCTGGGTGACAATGAGACTCCAACTCAAAAAAAAAATTAAAAAAAGTGATGATTCTACCAACTTCTGACCACGAGACGCAGCTTTCAGTGGGGGTGAGACACACAGGAGAAACCACTGGTGTTAAACTACACTCTTCACTTTCTATTTATTTATTTTAGGGGTGGGTTGGGGGAGTCAGAGGAACCTGGAGGACCGAGGAAACCAGGGGCAATGTTTACAAGGCTGGTGGGCAAGTGTAAATATGGAGTCAGAGCAAACAGTTCTAATTAATTCCTTCTTCTGCAGTATGGAAACCTATTACAATGCCCTTGAGTCAAGCACTGCGATACGTTACCCAATTAGGGAAATAAATTTGTTAATAAAATTGCTGAGGTCACCAGTGATTATTGGTGTGCCTTATTACCCTTGCTATTTGTTTATTCTGATCACACTGTATGGTAGTTCCAATTTATGAGTGACTAGAGTATGCAGCAACAACAGTTCACCGACTTCCTACAAGCCCTCAGGGAACTCGGTGGAAATGGCGGCTGACAGATATTTGCATGAATCTGCAAGGCAGGCACCAGACCCGAGAAGTAAGTGGTCCTTTCCTTTGAATCTTATACAATGCAAAATTAAGTAATCTGGGGATTCTCATGGATAATTACCCCCAACTTTCCAAAATCCACACTAATAGAAGGAAAGAATGACCTGGATAATAAAAATTTTTGTTTTATTTTGGAATACGCTAGGTGGATTTCAAAGTAGGTTAACTTCCCAAATTATGTTTGGCTGAGACAACCATGTAATTAATTTGCATGCTCTGTGGCCAGGGTAGGAGAGTTGAGTCAGAGCATGTTGGGTGGCAGGAGGGAGTCAGCCTAAAATGAAATCTTCACTCATGGTACAGCGGAGCCCCAAATACTGCTTTTCCCAGGCCACTTCCTGGCTTGAGAATCTAGTACCACATCAACCAAGCCCAAAGCTCCCAGGCTTCGCTTCTCATTCCTGTGGGACTTGCCTGAGGATGGGACAGAGATAGTCGGCTGGCACCCAAGTATTCCAGGGCTGGCTCGCCCCCATCACTAACTGTGCCACAGCTGTTCTCTGTGGCCTGGGTCCTAATTCCAGCCCATGTGATACTCTGTCTCTTGGCTATTCCTTTACTCAGTGGTACCCTCCATGTATGAGGCCTCTTCCTCCTCTCCAAATCATTCAAGGCCCTGACCATGTTCCCATCTCCTCCTGAAGATGTCCCTGGCAAAAGCGCAATCTTTTGGGGGGCAAAATTGGCAACTGGTTTGAGACCCTTCTTACTGGATTAATAGACTCAGGTGGTGGTCTAGAAACTTATGCATGACACTGGCGATTCAGAAACTCAATGAATTCAGAAACGGAATGAGTTTCCCCAATTGATCCAAATCCAGGAAGAGGAAGAATAGAAAAGTGTGGGAAGAAGAGAAGATGATGGGTGTGTATGTTTTTGGTCTCCAATATAAGTTTACTTGAAAATGGCAAAAGGAGTGAGAGAGTCCTAAATAAACTGGCAATTGGCAAGTGTACACCAAGCAGCTATTCCATGCTGATCTCTTTGCTCATGCTGTGAAAGATGCAGCTCTTGAGGAGCTTAGTTTCTAGCAGAAGAAGCAAGAATAACACATATAAACTGACAATGAACCACACATGACAGGATTCAACGACACAGAGGATTAATCTGTGTGATGCAGACGATCAACCCTATAATTCAAAGCTGAAGGGTTTGCTGAGAGCAGAGTCATCACGGAAAACTGTGGGAGAAGGTGGGACTTCATATGGGCCCTGAAGGGTGATAGGAGTGGAGAAGGGGCTGGGGACCAGGGTGGGTGAGGAGTGGGGAAAGGAAAGGTCCAGTGTGCTCAGGAGTCTGTGGACAAACCATCCCATTGGGAACAGGGCTTGTGTGGCTGGGAGTAGTAGAAACGAAGAGAAATTGGGTGTGCCCAGATGGTGGAGACATCTGAAAATACGGCCAAGTGATTTCATTAGTCTGGACTTCCTCTCTTCCCTTCCCTTCTCCCTTCCTCCCTCCCTCCCCCCCCCCCTTCCTTTCCTTCCATCCTTCCTTCCTTTCTTCCATTCATCCACCAAATAGTTGCCGAGTGCCTGGTAAACGCAGCACAGTGCTAGGGCCTATATAAGAAACAAGGAAGTGTGAAGACCGTGTTGTTATCATTAAGAACCTCATAATTTGAAAAGCTCCAATATATTTTTTAAAAAGAACCTCATAATTTAACAAGAGTGTCAAGACTCCCTCCTGAAAAGATGGCAAGTGCTTCAGCAGGGGAGGTGGACCCCTGGCTCTGTTGTGGGAGTGCTCCCCAGAGAGGAGAGGCAGTGAAGGCTCACCGCCACACAGGGTGATATGGAAGTGGTGTTTGAGTAAAGTCTGCGGGTGATGAAAAAAGGCAGGCATTCCAGGTAAAGGATCAGCACACATGGGAATGGGGAATCAAGCATTCTGCTCTGGGAATTGCAAGTGGCCTGGGCTGGCCACATGGAGGTGGTGTGCTTGGGCACTGAGATAGATTAAGATGGAAATGGAGAAACCCCAGAACATGAAGACTAGAAAGAAGGTCTGAAGCGTCAACCTCTACTGCTCCCTCTTGCCTGGAAGACTGATAGAGCCCCTTCCCCAGACTGGGTAGCTCTCTTCTTTTTTGAATTGAGAAACACACAGGTATTAGTTGGAGTTAGGATGACTGCTACAACAAACAATCCCCAGATATCAAGTGTATACCATTCCACCCCAGTGTGATCTGCAGAGAACCCCTGCTCCACGCAGTCATCCAGGGACCCAGGCTCCTTACATTGTGTGACACTACCCTCTTCAAACACAGTCCACAAGGCTGCTGTTGCCAGGTAAAAGTTAGACAGCACATCCACATGGCAAGAACTAGTCACGTGGCCTACCCAGATGCCTAGAAAGAGGAAATAGATTTGACAAGAACCCCTTTCTCCATAAGCTTTGTGTCAAATTGATACCTGACTTAAGGAGGGAGAAACAGAGATACACAGGGTAAGTGGGGAGCCTGAGGGGACAGCTGGGGCTATGGGCTGTAATCCAGATTTTTCCTCTGGTTGTGTCCTCATACAGCTAGTGAGCTCCTGGTGCTAGTAGATTTGCTAACCATCTCCCTACCTCAGTTTCCTCATCTATCCCATAGGAGCTCTAACTTGGTCCTCAAGACAGGAAATGTGGAAGACCCAAGTGGATCATTACCATGTCCATGGGGAGAGGGAACAGGGCAACCTCGAAGGTGTTCATCCCCCACCCCCACCCTGTCCCTTCAGTGTCCCCTGCGTGATTAAAGAGGAGGCAAAAGAGCGGAATGTTATTACAGCTTTTCCATAATGCAATGTCATCAGGAAGCCCTGGGCCTCTGGGCAGCACCTGGCAGCCTCATCACTCTTCCCAGCTGCACGAGCTTTTAGGCCGTGCAGGACAGGGCAGGAAGCAGTCTAATAAAACAAATGGCAAGGCAAGACAACTCATCAGCAGCTCTTCAAAATGATCTCAACTTCTGACTTTTGATTTAAATCTGCATCCTCTGTGGCCTAAAACATAAAACAGAAGATGAGGGAAAGAACTAAAATGAGAGTGTGGATGCCAAGAATTTGAGGGGCAGGAGGGAGGGGACATAGCCCTGGGACAGCATGGAGCTGGGCGCCAGCCAGGCAGGCTGACTTGCAGCCAGGGCCGGGTCCTTTTTATGACACATTTCTCAGAACTTCTCCCTTCTGCTACTAAGCTGCCCTGAAGTGGGACAGAAAGTTTGAGAGCTAATCCAAGAACAAAATCCAGAAATGGACCTGCTCCTGGTTTGCCTTTGACCTTTCTCCTCAGCTTTCTAAGATGCACGCATGAAAGGGGCCGGGGTGGGGCTGGGGACAGGCGAACCAGGAGACCCTGGTTTATATTCTCACGTCATTCTCTTCAGATTCTTCTACTCAACACATACTTAGTGAGAGATGACTGTGCACCAGGCCCTGCTGTCAAACAATGACCAATGCTTTCAAGCAAAAGGGGCCAGGTGTGATAGGGGCTGCTACTTTTTATTTTATTTTATTTTTTTGAGTTGGAGTCTCACTCTCACCCAGACTGGAGTGCAGTGGCACGCTCCCGGCTACCGCAGCCTCGACCTGCTGAGCTCCAGCGATCCTTCCGCCTCAGCCTTCCAAGTAGCTGGAACTATAGGCGTGTGCTACCACGCCCGGCTAATTTTTTGATTTATTGTAGAGATGAGGTCTCGCCAAGTTGCCCAGGCGGGTCTTGAACCCGTGGGCTCAGGCAATCCACTCACCTCAGCCTCCCAAAGCGCGGGATTAACAGGCTGAGCCACCAAGCCCCGCTGGGGCTGCTACTTTAG
>CAUYQG010025928.1:0-23401 GCA_963574415.1 Tarsius wallacei
CTACCACACCCGGCTGATTTTTTGATTTATTGTAGAGATGAGGTCTCGCTTGCCCAGGCAGGTCTCGAACCCGCGGGCTCAGGCAATCCACTCACCTCAGCCTCCCAAAGGCGCGGGATTACAGGCTGAGCCACCGAGCCCGGCTGTTCCCTTTTTTATAAAAATGATAGTTCAATAATAACTTCATGAACAGTTGTCATGAATTTTAGGTCATGTAAAGTCTTTATCGCCAGGCTTAAATGGGTAACTTCTTAACCACAATTGTTAAAAAGATGGTGGTGGGGGCAGTGTCAGTGGCAATGGTTGTAGATGTGAGTTTTGATTCTCATAGTGGTACCATGTACCATTATGAAGCAGACATTCTTTTCTTTTATTTTTCTACTGATTGCGACAGCTTGACTACCCATTCACATTTATTCATTGGTTTGCTGGTAAATATTTTGCCACTGGCTCTTGGGAGTGGAGGAAGAAAGGCAAGTCATGAATTGTAGCATTTTCTGGTGTAAATACTCCCTCCATGGCCCATCTCAAGCCACCATTCAGGGTGACATGACTGAACAACAAGTTAGATAGAGATGTTCTTGATTGGCTCTTGGGCCCTGGCTCCAAGACACCACTGCATTTATCTGATAGCTCAGATTTGTTCTGTGTGACTGCAAATTCTTCTCCCTCAGAAAAAGTTAAATATTTTACAGTGATTCGTTCAGTCCATGTTTACATTATACCTGGAGTAGGTGAATAAAGTCCCTGACAACTACGGCTGAGGATCATCTTGGAAAGTCTCAGTCAAGAGAAGAACTGTATAACATAAGAGCAGGAAGGGGTCAGAGATCCCATCAAGCCTCCCTAGTGCAATTCCTCATCCTGAAAAGGAAACTTGAGCACCGCGAATGATTAGGTGACCTGTGTTTCTACTGCTGTTTACTAGTAGTGTTCAGACTGGAAACCCTATCTCCCTGCCTCCTGGTCCTCTTTCAACTATTCCTGCTAGCAAACCTTGTGCAGTCCTGGGCCACATAGTGACAGAACTCAGTAACAGAGGAATAAACTATACTTGTTCACTGCAACATCTTTCTATTCATTTGAAAGATACACAGTGTAAAAAAATTTTTTATTCAATCAAGATATTTCCCAAAAATTCACATGGAGACTTAGCTCTAAGACAGGCCTCAGAGATTGCACTTTAGCTGAGGTGGCCTTAATGAAAGGAGTCCTCTTTTAAAATAGCACACATGGACTCTGCTGGATATAGGCCAAAGCAACAAATTTATGACAAAGACCCCAAAAACAATCACAACAAAAACTAAAATAGACAAATGGGGCTTAATTAAACTAAAAAGCTTCTGCACAGCAAAAGAAATAATAAGCAGAGTGAACAGAAAGCCTACTGAATGGGGAGAAAATATTTGCAAATCATACCTCAGACTAAGGGATACTATCCAGAGTCTACAAGGAACTCAAACAACTCAACACACACACGCACGCATGCACACACGCACGCGCACACAAATAACCACATCAAAACTGGGCAAAGAACATGAATAGGCACTTCTCAAAAGAAGATACACAAGGGGCCAACAAACATGAAAAAATGCTCAACATCACTAATCATCAGAGAAAGGAAAATTAAAACCACAATGAGTTATCACCTCATACCAGTCAGAATGGCCATTATTAGAAAGTCAAAGAACAACAGATATTGGCATGATTGCAAAAAACAGGGAACGCTTATCCACTGTTGGTGGGACCATAAACTAGTTCAACCTGTATGAAAAATAGTCTGGATATTTCTTGGAGAACTAAAAATTCAAAATTATCATTTAACCCAGCAACCCCACTACTAGGGATCTACCCAAAAGAAAAGAAATCGATTAAAAAAAAAATACTCATACTCGTGTGCTCATTGCAGCACTATTCACAGTAGCAAAGTCATGAAACCAACCTAAGTGCCCACCAACAACTGACTGAATAAAGAAAATGTGGTAAATATACATCATGGAACACTACACAGCCATAAAAAAGAATAAAACAACATTCTTTGAAGCAACATGGATGGAACTGGAGATGATCATCCTAAGTGAAATGGAAAACCAAACACTGCAGGTTCTCACTCATATATAGGAGCTGAAAGGTCACAAAGATGGGAAAAAATAGACACTGAGGACACCAATAAAGGGAGAGGGGAAGAGAGATTAGGGTTCAGAAACTACCTACAGGGTACAATGTTCTCTCTCTGGGGAATGAGCCACCTGAAACCAATCCCCATGACTACACAACACATCCACATAAGGAACATGCATGTGTACTTCCCAAATCTAAATTTTTTTTAAGTGAAGAAAAACAAGCACACATGAAAGGGTCTTACAGGGGAGATCAAGATAAGATATCAATGTATCAATAGTACCTTTTACAAATTAATTTGCTTTAATTCTTAAAATTCTTAAAATGTAATTTAATATGGGACAGATATCACTTTTCTAGGTGCTGCAGGTACCGATGATGTAGACAGATGAAGCACTTGCGTTCACAGAGCTTGCTTTCTGTATTGGGAATGGGCATGGAGATTGAGAAGAACACAAAATAATTAATAATATGTCTTATAGCTACAGCAACTATGCATACAACAAAAAGATAAAGTAAGGAGAAAAGGCAACAGTAGGCAGTGGGAGGGGATGGTATTTAAACTGGGAAGTCAGAGAAAAGACCCTTCCGAAGAGATGACCTTTGACATACACCTGAAAGAAATGAAGATCTGGGGAAAACTTGTACCCCCAAAGAGAGAAAAAAACTTACACGTCCAGGCCCAAAACAAGCGAGTTGTGTTTGAGGAACAGCAGAGAGGTTGAGGAAAGCCCAGTATGAAATGAAGGCCCTTAGGGCTAGCATTGTCATGGAAATTTGCTTTGGATTTTATTCTAATTATGATGGCAAGCTTTAAATGGTTTTGAGCAGCGGAGGGAAGAAGTGACAGGATCAGACTTTTAAAGGATCATACTGGCTACTGCATGGATACCAGGCTTTGAAGGGTAAGAACGGAAGCAGGAAGGCAACTTGGCTCTCTCAGTGGTCCAGCTGAGAGACGACGATGTCCCAGCCATAGTTGCTGTAGAGATGCGGAAAACTGGTTGAATTCAAGATAGATTTTGGAAGTATGCTAGCAAGACTTTCTGGCAGACTGGACAGGGGACATGAGGGAAAAGGAGAAACCAAGAATAATTCCCAGTTTTGAGGCCCAAGCCCCTTAGTTTATGGTGCTTTCTTTCTATCATGTATAAAATAGAGCCACTCTACACATCATGGATCCCAAAGAATCAGAAAACTTTTCCTCAATCGAGTACTATTGTTTTCCTGAGTTCAATGTCACATGAGTGGGGCATTTGGGAGCACCAGGTAGAGGGACCGACTGCCACCGTCCCCAGCACCAGCCTGCTCAGAATCCCCACGGATCCTCCTTTACCTGCAGAGTGTAGAGGCACGACAACAAGCAAGAGTGCACAGTACTGAACCCACATCACGGTGCTTGTCAACCTTAAGTCATGACTGCTTAGCAGATGGTGAAATCAACTGATTAGGTGTTGAGCAGCACTTTTTTTTAAATAAAAAAAATGTATTAAATGGAATGAAAAATAATCAGAATGCATTAAATGTAATGAGAATAAAATTTGTGGGAAAACATAAATTCACATGAAACATATACAAATTTATTTGTACATACCTTACAAAATATTCATATTTATAACACATGTGTACTGAGTCATGGTGTAAAATATATTTCTTAATATGGATCACAATCAACAATGTTTGAAAGTAACTGCGCTAGTAAATCCTATCTGCTGAATTCCAACCTCTTCATTAAAAAAAAAATAGACTTCCTAATCTGAATCCTGTTCCCTATCCTCCTTCCATGTCTCAGTTTGCCCACCTGCCTACGGAATATCCCACCAACTGCTAACTTCAAGTTGCTCGAAACAACCATCACCTTCATTACAACCCAGACCCTCTCCCCAACATGACTGCATCTCTGAAGTACTTCAACCATTCACTCATACACAAACCTTCAGAGGTAACCAGTCAGCTGCCACAGTGTTTAGTCTCTCTCCTTCCCAACTGCATCTGTTCCTAGTTTGTCCTGCCCACCTAAATGCCAACACCCTAACTTACCCCCAGTACTGCTATAATATCCTGGCACCAGGTGTCCTAGACTATAATCTCCTAAATTATATAATTCATTTATCACAGCTAATGAAATCCACAAAATCACCATGTTAATAAAAGATACTACTGTTCAAAAATATTCAGTAGCCCTCCCAAATTTATCAAATAATGCCCAAACATACCTTTACAGCCTGTTAAAGTGTTGATACCTGGAGCTCAGAGACCCTGTGTTGTATATCTCAGCATCTCTCTTTTTTGCCTAACAAGGCGATTATTCAGACACATAATAAATGTTTGAAGAATCCATAATAAATAGAAACAGTGTTATTAAACCATAAATATATAAAATAAAAGTAAAGTTAACCTTATGAATTAATAATTATATGAGTCAATTTCTTCATGTGATCTAATACCTTCAAGAAGGCTAAGAAAAATCAGATCAGTCAACATTATATTTCAGGCTACCTAGATAAATACCACTCAGCCAATGCAATATATATAGAAGCATGGAATTTAAAATGAATGGATGGGTTCATTTGTATAAACAAATAAAATGACTTTTGTCCATAATAATAGCACTATATAGATTTTAATTAAACTATCTAACTTAAATCATGGTCAGTTCTAGCAAGGGATACAAAATCAAGGTTTTTATATTGATAAGTGAGTTTGATTGTTTGAAACAGATGACTCAAAACTCCCTCTCTATATTTCTAATATGTATGTCCAAACTATGCAGAAATGATTGACAGGATGGCCAAAAATTACTTCTACTCCTATAAAAAAGCACGTATTAAACAATAATGGAAAAATAATCTCACTGCACCAACTAGACATGAAAACTAGGCTAAAGTCAAAACTGACAGCTCAGTCCCAAAATGCACATTCAATCTAATGTGAAAGAGTGTCAGCAGAAAATAATTACCCATTCTTCTCACCCTGTTTTCAGTGAAATTAACATGAAAATGCTTCAAGTTGTTGTTGGAGAAAATTTCAACACACAGGTTAATCTTATCTTTAATTATAAAAAAGCAGTGCACACATTTTTTAACATGCAAATTCAATCGCATATTACTCAGTATGGGGAAGGTTTGCCATCTTGAAGAAAATACCTTTCTTTTGGAACAATGGTACCAGGTGCTAATAAATGCATTTCTATTTTTGGTTGTAATTTAATTCTACTCACAAAAGAATGTGCAAGACAGAAACAAAGATAAGAGAAAACTACATCTAAGCTTAATTTTAGCATTAAATAAGTGTGTAAATATATATGAATATTTGCATAAAAGGAATTCTCATTTTAAAAATATGTTATACTAGGGCACTTAATATTTGCATAGCATTTTACAGTTTATAAAGCATGTTGTAGGAATTGCCACACTCCTTCAGAACTTGCAAAACTTTTAGGGTCTGTTACAACTGATGTGATGCAATAGTATTTCATCATCACAAATGAGTGCAGAAAAATATGTGTGCACACAATCATATGGAGGTTAATATTAAATAGCATAGGAGTGACACTTCAGATCGGCAGGTAACTTTCCAGGTGACTCCTTTTTGCATTTTCCTGCTACCCGTGTGACATTTAATCCTCCAAGTAAAATGGCTGAGCAACTCAAGGCAATTGCACACAGGTTTTGTCATGATTGTGTTGATTTTTCATAATAACTAATTTTCATAGAATGAGCGCTGCAACTTCTCCCAGTCTCCCTATTTAGGTAACCGTTCCTCGAGGAGACAACATAGTGCAATGACCAAATATTATGGCTAGACATAGTCTTCCTGGGTTGAAAGGAAGCGCTGCCGTTTAACTGTGTTCTCCAGCAAGTTTCTTAACCTCTCTTGATCACAGATGAATGAAATGGGGGTAAGAATATCTCCTGCCTCAGAGGATTGCTTTGAGTATTACATAATACAATGTGCATAAAACATTTAGTCAGTCGCAAGTAGTACACAGTGGTTTGGAGTTTTTTTTTATTTCCTTTAAAGTACAATGTCAAGTCTCTGGGTGGCATTATAAGTCATGGATTGTAAAGGAAGGCTCTTATGTGAAAATCACAGGAGGCTTTCCTCGTGACTTTCTTGTTCTGTGAGTGTTAGGAGGTCTGCAATTTTGCAGAGAGTAGGACACATATAAAGTGTAATGGACACAAAAGCTTACGAAATCTTTTTTTTTTTACTTTTAATTTTTTTGATTTTAAAGATGTGGGGTACAATTCAGGGTTAGGTATACAAATGTTCATTATGCAGTTACCCTTGTTGATGAGGTATGCCCCCCTTCCCCAGGCAAACTCCCACTACTGCCAATCCCACCTTCCCACCACCTCCTGGCGGTTTCCCACTGCTGCCAATTGTTTTCTTATAGTATTACGATAATTGTTCAAGGTCTGCTTATGACTGAGAACATGTGATACTCAGTACTTTGCTTCTGTGAAAGATCACTCAGGATTATAGACTCTAAATCCATCCAGGTTGCTGTGAAGATCATGATTCTTCTTTAGGGCTGTGTAATATTCCATCATGTATATGTGTATATGTACCACATTTTTTTCAATCCAGTCCTCTTTTGATGGGCAGCACAGTTGGTGCCATGTTCTTGCTACTGTGAACAATGCTGCAATAAACATATGTGTGCAGGTATCTTTTTTATAGAGTGACTTGAGTTCTTCCAGGTATATTCCCAGTAGGGGGATTGCGGGGTCACCTGGAAGGTCGGTTTTTAGATCTTTTAGGAATTGCCACACTGTTTTCCACAGAGAGTGTACTAGTTTGCATTGCCACCAACAGGGTAGAAATGTTCCCTTTTCACTGCATCCTCTCCAGCATCTGTTGTTTTTTGAGTTATTGATGATAGCCATCCTGACTGGAGCTAGGTAGTGCTTATGAAATCTTCATGAAAGGATCTCTTTCACAAGTGGGGTGAGGTTTGGACCAAACCAAGGCCAAGCAGAGCCTGCCTCTCATCATCACACAGTACATGTCATATGGCCCATACAGCCTAAGATTTGGCCAGCCAGTGACTGTCTCCCTTTAATTAGTTCAAAGACCTTAAAAGATCACAGTGACCAGAAAGAGGGTGATGTCTCTTAGTGACTCTATGGAAGGGATAATGTCTTAATATACTGATAAGTAAAAAAGTAGGTTAACAAAAATTATGGGGTTTGGCATCATTTTCATAAAATATTTATAGCAATTTTGAGTGATGGAATTATGTAAAAGGTATTTTTTAGTTTGAAATAATTTTAGATTTACAGAACATTATAAAGATAGTAAAGAGAAGTTCCCTTATCCTTTTCATCCAATTTCTCCTAATATTAACATCATACAAGGTCCAACGAGGTAGCAAATTATCCTAGATAAAGTGCTCCATACCTCATTGCTGAATATCACTACAGTCACCTTCAAAGTACTCCCCTTGGGAAGCTATGCACCAACCCCAGTGCCTAGTCCATGGGTCAAAGCAATTTTGGAGTTCTTTTTCTGGAATGGCCATCAGAGTTGTCATCATCATTTGTTGAGGTCTGACAAGTCTGCAAACTTGCCTTGTCCACTTATATTGGCAGCACTGTACAAATAACTGTACTGGATCACCCTCTCTACTCGCCTGATCTGGCCCCAAATGACTTCTATCTTTACCCAAAGATAAAGGAAATATTGAAAGGAAGACATTTGATGACACTCAGGACCTCATGGGTAATACAATAAAAGTTCCAAAATTGTTTGACGGGGGCACCAGACACTGGCGTGGGTGCATAGCTCCCCAAGAGGAGTTCTTTGAAGGTGACTGTAGTGATATTCAGCAATGAGGTATGGAGCATTTTCTAGCATGAGTTCATGAACTGAACTGTTGAGCCTTATATGTAACTATAGTACACTTGTGAAAGCTGAGAGCTGAATATTGTTTCCTTATTAATAATTAAACTCCAGACTCCATCTGGATTTCACCAGTTTTTCCAGGGTTGTTCTTTGTCTCTTCCAGAATCCCATGTTGCACTTAGTGATCATGCCTTTTTAATCCCTTCTGCTCTATAATAATTTCTGAGTCTTGCTTTGTTTATTATGACTTTGATTGTTTCAAGGAGTGCTGGTCAGGTATTTTGTAAACTGTCCCTCAGTTTGGATCTGACTGATGCCTTTTCTCATACTTAGACGAAAGTTATAATTTTTTTATTTTTTATTTTGAGTTGGAGTCTCACTCAGCTGCCCAGACTGAAGTGCAGTGGCACGCTCCCAGCCACCACATCCTTGACCTTCTGGCCTCCGGTGATCCAGCGCCTCAGCCTTCCAGGTAGCTGGAACTACAAGTGCATGCTACCACACCCGGCTAATTTTTGATTTATTGTAGAGACGCGGTCTCACCAAGTTGCCCGGATGGGTCTCGAACCTGCAGGCTCACGCAATCCACTCGCCTTGGCCTCCCAAAGCACTGGGATTACAGGCTGAGCCACCGAGCCTGCCCGGAAGTTATAAATTTTTGAGAAGCCATGGAGGTGAAGTGTCTTTCTCATTACTCCAGGTCAGAGGGGTACATGACATCAACATGACTCATTGCCAGTGAAGTCAACCTTGATCATGTGGATGAGGTGGGGTCTAGGGTAAGTTCACTTTTTTGCCATTTCCATTCTAAGATCTGGGGACAGGCATGCTTGTTGCTATTAGGATATCACTGTTACTAGGCTCTCTTAGAAGACAGAGCTAGGAATGTGAGTGGTTTTTATTTTCTTCTCTTTTCCTGTCCATATTTTCTAAATGCCCTGAGATTAAAGTTCATCTTTGTTTCCTACTGCTGCTATAACAAATTACCAGAAAGTGCCTTAAAAAGCATAAATATTATCTTGCAGTTCTGTAGTTTACAAGTTGAAAGTGGCTGAGAGTAAGGGGTCAGTAGGGCTGTGCTCTTTCCTGGAGACTCTCGGAGAGAAGAATTTACTTTCTTGCATTTTCCAGCGTCCAGAAACTGCTCACTTTCCTTGGCGCCTAGTTCCCTTCCTTCCTTCTTCAAAGCCAGAAACAGTAAACTCCTCTCATGCTGCTTTACTCTGACTTCTTCTGCTGCTCCTCAACCACTTTTTAAGACCCTTGTGAGTACACTGGGCCCACCTGGATAACCCAGAACAATCTCCCTATTTCACAGTTATTTGATTGGCAACCTTACTTCCATCTACAACCTAATTCCCACATTCACATGTTCTGAGGACAGGGACATCTTTGGCTGTGGGAGTGCGGATAAGGGTGGAAAGGGAGTATTATTCTGCCCATTACAAATGTGAATTATTTTGTAATAAGAAAAACAAGTAGGTACTTGCAAATTACTCATCCATAAAACTTTCCTCCAATCAGCAATTTTGTTTTGCTTTGCAAATTTTAAAAAGTGTCCTTTCCTCAAGAACCTTTACTTAACTTCCACATGATAGAATGTTTTCATAATATACTGATTTAGTTAAAATGAGAGAGTAATAGATTAAAGTCCACAATGTCTATTATATTGCAATAAACATGTAAATCCACAGTGTGGTTATTACACAACTGGCTTCCCCTTCAATGTGGCACTCTTATACAGTGTCTGACCTGCTCTAACATCCATAGTAGCCCCCAGAATAATTAAATGGGCTAACACATACCAGCCCCATGGCAGGTGCTTTGCATACAACAACTTATTCAATGGTCTTAGTACCCTGCTATGTGAGGATTACTATCCCACTTAGTTTAGACAAGATTTCAAAATGTTGCCCAATATTATATATCTACTAAGTGTCAGATTTAGAATTATTACCAAAAAAATACAAAAAAAAAAACAAAGAATAACAAATGTTGGCAAAGACGTGGAAAATCTTCTACAATGTTGATGGCTATTAAGCCGGTGCAGCTGTTCTAGAAAACAGTAATGAAATTCCTCAGAAAATTGAAAATAAAACCACCACATGATCCAGTAACCCCACTTCTTGGTATATACCCAGGAGGATTGAAAACAGAATTTCAAAGACCTATCGGCACTCTCATGTTCATAGAAACAGTATTCACAACAGGCAAATATGAAAACAATCCAAATGTTCATCAAATACCTGTATGAATGGATAAAGTCTCAAACGAATAGGTAGAAAACATGTGGTATATAAAGACAATCGAATATCAATCAGCCTTAAGGAAGAAGGATATCCTGCCATTTGCAGTAGCATGTTATGAACCCATAGGACAGTATGCTAAGTGAAATCAGTGTGTCACAGAAGAAAAAATATCCCATGATTCCACTTACATGAGGTATCTAAAATAGTCAAAGTCAAAAAAGCAGAGGCTACAATGGTGGTTACCAGTGGCTGGGGTAGGAGAAGTGGAAGGGAAAAGAGGAATTGTGATTCAATCGGTATACAAGGGAGAACCCCCTCAAACAACGGAATTATGTTTGTAAGCCTTGTAGTACAGGCTTCTCCTGCTAGGTGAGTGTTCTAGGAACCCATCGGCATCAGTGTACCAGTTAGCATTGCTGTGAGAGTCTGTATTCGGCGTCAGTGAAATTTTTTTTGGAGATTCTTTCAACACGTTTGTCCATTTCATGATGGGTGATTTACACAAACAACCTGACCACACCACGCTAAATGTTCAGCAGTTGTGGACCAAAATGGCATGAACCCTGTGCCCCATTCTCCCTCTTCACCTGATCTCACCCAAGCAACTTTTTTGTTTGTTTGTTTCCTTGG
The DNA here is from genome assembly GCA_963574415.1 of Tarsius wallacei. Lineage (NCBI taxonomy): Eukaryota > Metazoa > Chordata > Mammalia > Primates > Tarsiidae > Tarsius > Tarsius wallacei. The sequence continues at coordinate 10,851 of CAUYQG010025928.1, forward strand.
ATGAAAAAAGTCCTCCAAGGGAAACCGTTTGCCAATGTGGAAAAGGTGGAGCAAAAAATGGCAGAAGTACTAAAAGGCATCAAAATTGACAAGTTCAAAAACATTTTGAGCGTGCAAAAAGCGTCTCGATGGTTGTATTGCATCAAACAGAGAGTACTTTGAAGGTGACTGAAGTTTAAACATGTAAGAATAAATACACTATTTTTTAGAAATAAAGTCCAGATTTGGGGGGTTCCTCCTCACAAAGTTTTAGTTATGCAAAATGAATTTGTTCTAGAGATGTGCTGTACAGTATAGTACCTATAGTCTAGTCAACAATACTGCATTATGCACTTATAAGTGCAAGAGGACAGGTTTCTAGCCTCTTAGAGTTATCTTAGTGGTAGTATTTTTGTGATACTATGTGAGAGTATGGTAGTAATCTTACCACCAAAACAAAAATCAAAAGAAAAACGCAAAGAAACTTTTGGAAATGATGGATATTTATTTATTTATTTATTTATTTATTTATTTATTTATTTATTTATGAGATAGCAGGACTTATTGAGAGGACAGAAAAGCTCCCACAGTGGGAGGGGACCCAAAGGGGTTACTCGATAATGGATATTTCTATCACTTTGATTGAGATGATGACTTCATGGGTGCAGGCATATATCCAAACTCATCAAATTGTACGTGCTAAATATGTACAGGTTTTGATATATCAATTATGCCTCAATAAAACTGTTTTAAAATGCAATGAACTTAATGCCAGAATCTTCAATTCTACAGTGGCTCTCTACAACTGTCACACTATGTACATCAAAGACAAGAGAAAACAAAACCACAGAACCCAATATAAAGATGCAAGAAATACAGACCTAAGAAGTTCCCAGTCTTTCCTCTAGACCAGGGGTCACAACACCTCTCTTCTGACACCACCCCACTCTGCCACCACCACAATCTTGGAGCTTATTTAAAATAAGACTAGGTTGTTTTTTGGGTTTGAGTTTTTTTTTTTCTATCGCACAAGCAGGGCAACTATTTTTAAAACTGTCCTAGTGACAAATGGAAGTAAGTAATAAAAACCAAAACTATCAGGGAGTGGTAAATAGGCCTTAATAAGGCAAAATTTAATAAACAAACATCAGAAAAAATGTTCACTAGTAAGCTCATATAAATATTATTTAAGGCAATATTTATTAAGCATTTTAGAATAAGAAAAATGTTGAGCTTTTTAATAGCTCACAACTTTCAGGGTAGCTCCTGTGGAATTGGAATACTCACTACTGTGGCATTGGAAACTGGCACAACCATTTTTGTATAACAATAAAAAAATAGACAAAACCATGTAAATTTTCATGAATTTTGGTTCAGAAAATTACTCTCATAGGAATTAAGACAATGAATTATTCAACAATATAAAAAAAACTACATGCATACGATTTTTATTGTCAAAAACCTAGAAACACCCTAAATGCACAATAATAGCAAAATGGTTTAGTAAATTACAGTACATCTACTTGATGGAAAATTATGTAGTCATTAAAGTAATAATTATAAAGTAAATGTAGAACTATAACAAATGTTTATGGTTTACAGTTCGAGTGAACAATGTAGAGATGTATTCTATGATTACAACTGTAAAAATATCTACATGTGTAGAAATATACCACATTTTCTCAATTCTAAAAGGCATATTTTTAAATGTCAGCAGCTATGAAACAAGAACACATCTAACAATCAACATAGTCTCATGTGTTAATTGGAAACACTTTTTCTTAATAGCAAATAAAATAATAATACATCTTAGATGAAATGAAATATGGTATTAGAGAAAATATGCAAATATAAAACTATTGTAGTAAGGTTGAGAGATTCTAAGTATTTCATTCTATCTTTGTTTAAAATTAAACTTTTTAAAGTAATAACTTTAAAAGAATAGCAAATGAATAGAGTTAAATGTTTTTGACAGGTGGTGGAAAATTCTAGAGGTCTATGCATCTGTAAGGAATTGTCATGTTCAGTAAGTAAGTCTTCTTTTAAGAGAAGGAAGAGTATGGAAGGAATTCTAGAGAAAGGAGTCTATTTTTAGCAAGAAAGAGGAATGAAGGGAAGGGGACTTTCAAATATTTCCTAATCTACCTTGTGATTTGTGGGATGCAGTTTTCTTTTATGTCTAACTTCAAAAGGATTAGGAATCTTGTGTCATAGAGTAGAATTTAGAAACTGAAAATAACTAACTGGCTGTCTTCCTTATCACCTTTCATTAAGAATGGTTCTGAATTAAACATAATTAAATTTGACATGAGGAATTTGAAGGTAAGTAGTTTTAATGCTATACAGAAATCTTGCCAAAAAACAATGATATAAATTTTCTTGGGGTCAAAAAGAGTCCTTTGTTTTCAAAATACAAGTAAATGGTGAAGGCCATAAATGCAAGAAAAAAGAGAAATATTAGGAAAATAACAAATACAATTATTTGAAGTACTTTAACAATAATATTTATTAAAGAGTGTTGAAAGTTTTTAATCAACTATAGTTAGCATGAACAAAAGAAATGTCAATCATTTCTGTTTCTTTTTTTTTCTTCTTTAAGAACGTAAGAGATGAGGTTTACTTAGATTTAACTGAGGTCAAGAGCAGGTGCAACCCGCAAAGAGTAGGCTAAGCGATAAAACTATTTAAGTTGGAAAAACATCTTCTAAACTTCTCATCATCAGAAACCAGAAGTCCTCATTACAATCACGTAATCCAAGTCATGTGTGGCAGGACTGCTCATCGCCCACCCAGGTCCATCCCCCCTTTCCTCCATGGTACAGAACTCCTGTTGTGAGTGGCTCACATTATACCAGAGCAGGGACAGCTTTGATTTTTCAGCCTCCTCTGCAACTTTGTGGCTAAGCTCAGGGCAATGTGATATAAATCACAGATCTTTAAGGCCCAGTTGGACCACTTTTTATACTGCTCTTAAAAAAAAAGAGTGAGTAGGCTTTCATCCTTCCTCAGTTTCTCTTGCTGTCAACCTGCATTGGACATAATGACAGGAGGTCTAAGAGCGATCTCGGTTCATAAGTTGACACAGTGACTAGTAGCCAGTGCTTAGCCTGATGGAGCAGAAGGAATCCTAGAACACAATGACACCATGGATATGCCCTGCCAGCCTTGGATGGTGTAGCCCTAGATGTCCACTGCACATGAGAGAGAATAAACGTCTCTCTTGGTTAAGCCACAACAATTTCTAGTATTTGATACTTACAGCTGAACCCTTGTGGTAGGGTTGTATGTATCTAACTGACACATCAAGTATAAGTTATTTTGTTCTTGCTTTGTCAAGAATTGTTGCTAATATTCCTTTGGGAACACATTTACCTCACTTCCCAAATTGAAGAATTAGTCCATAAGTACCAACACCCACTAGATGTTCTACCCTACGTTCTACTTTTAGGGATTGGCGTGAAGGTAAACAAAAGTAGGAACTGTAAAACTAAAAGGATGTCGCTGGACAAGGCAGTGAGGAGGAAGAGAGCTGACAAGTGCTAGGTCTTCTCTTCCCTGTTTAATAGTCATCTGCTTCAGCAGACTTGAGAGGGGGGAAAGAGACCTGTCAAAGTTTTGGATTTGAAGTCAGAAAGCATTCTTAGTCTTAGCACTGTGTCCTTGAGGTTTTTCTAGAACTAATCGGGTACTCTTCCTATAGAGGACCATATCATAATCTCTACTAGGTGGGATAACTTCAAAATGAAATGAGATATTTGTAGAAATGTTCATTTTTGTTATTTTTGTGGGCCTGGATCTCTTGAAATAAAAAAGTTAGAAATGTTCTTGCTAGCAAGTCTTCTCCCAAACATTGCCCTTTGTCTAGAATGCATTTTCTGACCATCCCTTCATCCTGTCATTTTAAAATTTTCTCAAGTTCCACTTTATGGATACAATTTTCAGGACCATTTTCCCCTCAGCCTACAAACTAGGTATTTCATTGTGGAAAATCCTGTTTGTCTCTGAATTCATCTTAAATGCTTACTTAATGGTCAACTTTATTTTATTTTATTTTTTATTATAAAGATGTGGGGTACAATCCAGGGCTAGGTATACAAACGTTGATTATGCAGGTACCCTTGTTGATGAGGTATGCCCTTCTCTCTCCTAGCAGTTTCCCTCAACTGCCCATCCCAACCCACTCCCCTGACAGTTTCCCACTAATGCCAGTCCCTTTCTTACAGTATTATAATTGTTCAGGTTCAGCTTATGAGTGAGAACATATGGTACTCTGTTCTTTGTTTCTGTGATAGATCACTGAGTATGATCGACTCCAAATCCATCCAAGTTGCTGCGAAGTCCATCAAAACCACACTGAGCTACCACCTAACCCCAGTAAGAATGGTCATCATTAATAAAAAAAAAACAGCAACAGATGCTGGCGAGGATGTGAAGGAAAAGGAATGCTTCTACACTGCTGGTGGGAATGCAAACTAGTGCAACCTCTTTGGAAGACATTGTGTTGATTTCTGAAAGAACTAGAAATTGACCTTCCCTATGACCCAGCAATTCCCCTATTGGGAATATATCCTATGAGATTTTTAATGCCACCAAAGATCGGACAGAAGACAAAGCTCAGGCAGTAACGCCAGTGAGGAGGAATGACTGTAAATACAGATGAAACCTTGTGTGCTCCTTTGAGGATCATGTCCTCCTGCTCTGCGCTAGAGACTGCAGACCAGTACTAGTCATATCCTGGGGCTTGAGTACCCTTGGGTTAAAGGACAAATGCCTAGGCTTTAAAAGACAAAGGGATTTCCATTCTAAGTATAAGGTATTTTATGCTTCTATTGTAGTAAATACTTCTTTCTGTTCATTGGTATTCATGCTCTATATTTAGGGTAACTGAGTCTCTTTCAGATAAAACTGTGCTATTGGAAGGTGACAAACAGATTCTTAATAACTCACAATGATAGGCTGACAATCTAAGATTGGGAGACCTTTGGTTATTTCAAATACCTGGATTTGTCAATTGCCCCAGGGTTGAAAAAAATAATCCAATATAAGCCAGCTAGAAACTGACTTCATGGGAATAGAGGAAACATCCTGGAAATGGATGTTTCTTCTGAGTAATGTTGCTAATAATATTTGATCCTGTGACTGTGAGCATGGATCCACTTCTATGGAGTACAGTGTGCCACTGTATTCCTGCCTGGGCGACAGAGTGAGACTTCAACTCAAACAAACAAACAAACAAACAAACAAAAAGAATATGAAACTGACAGTGAATTAAGAATAAGAGACTGAGGGAAACTGCCAGGGGAGGGAGGGGCACACCTCGTCAACAAGGGTACTTGCATAATGAACACTTGTATACCTAACCCTGAACTGTACCCCACATCTTTAAAATAAAGATAAATAAATAAATAAACAAATAAATAAATATAATTTGGTAAAAAAAAAAAGATTATGAGACTGGCCATTTTCGGTGGCTCAGTCTGTAATCTCAGCACTTTGGGATGCTGAGGCCAGGGGATTGCCTGAGCCGGTGGGTTCAAGACCATCCCGGGCAATTTGGTGAGCCCTTGTCTCTACAATAAATCAAAAATTAGCCAGTGTGGTAGCTCGTGCCTGTAGTTCCAGCTACTTGGAAGACTGAGGCTGAAGGATCGCCTAAGCCCAGCAGTTCGACACTGGGCTGACTGTGAGCATGCCACTGTACTCCTGCCTGGGCTACAGAGTGAGACTCCAACACAAACAAACAAATAAACAAAAAGAATACGAGACTGACAGACTGAGAGAAATATAGGCAACAAACAAAAACTAAAAGGGGGCTCAATGGTGTTCATATCTTTCTCTTTTGTGGTAACTGACCCTAGACTGAATATTTTGAAAAAGTCATATTCCAAGTTACTTCTAGTAGGATTTTAGTTGCTTAAGAGAAATTCAACTCCTCTTTAATTAAAATGGTTTCAGCTTTCATTGTCTTTGGTCTTCTTTGTTTTGTGAGACTGATATTTCTCTGATTTTAAAGTGGGAAACACAAACTCTACATAAGCATAAAAAGAAAAATTCCTCTCTACATGGAGATAAGAGGCATTTCTAATCTAATCTTGAAGAAACAGTTTCCAGTAGACAGTTTAAAAAGCTACCTAGGGCAATCACAGAGTGTCTGTAAGTAGTTCCTTATGATTTGATATACTCTTAAGATCAAAAGGGGTTCTTTGACATGAGACCAGAAATTCTAAACTAACCTCATTACTACTGTTGTTTAAACTATCATCACATCCATTATTATCATCATCATAAAATTAGAAAACACTAGGCGTAATGATATAGACTTATAAAAATACATCTAATTTACTCAGATTGCTAAAGGAAAAGCAACATAAATTACAGTCACTGTGTCACATTGTTAGTAAGAAAGTAGCAGAGCACAAAACTGAACCCAGGGCAGTATAATTTCAAGACTAAGCATTTTAGGATCACCTAAAATATGAGAGGTAAAAAGGGAATGACCCTGACTTTTAGTATCTCTGCCAATGAATATTCACTTGGCAAGCTGACTAGGTTTCATAGAATTGCCTTTCAGTTTCTTTAGAGCGTAATCTCTAAATATTTCTGCCATACATAGTTTGTTCATCTTGTCTATTTGCAGTTCATAACCTAGTTGACTTGTCTCTCTCTCTGTTAAATTGTCAAAAAATTCATTTCCTCTAAAAACATAAAATCCCTCTGACTTTATGAAACTATAAAGCAACGCTCAAAGTCTGATTTGAAGCCGACCTATATTAATTCTATTCTCATTACTTATTAGTACTTTTGGATAATTCAGCAAATTTGCTTTTAAATGTGGGATTTTTTAAAAAAATAATTACTTGTCATATATATCGTATTGAACATCAGTCATCATAACAGTCATATTTCTCTTTTTATTTTCCTGACAAATGCAATTTTGAGTAGTAATATTTGTCCTAGTAAGTGCTGATTATATAATAGCCTCACTAAGGTAACTGTAGGAAAGACATTCTTTCTGTGGTCTCTTGATAGATGTTGACAGAAAAATGATCATGAGTCGATGCTAGGCAAGGTTCATCACAGTGCCCTTTTGAGCTTGACAAGAAGAGGACATGCTTTATAGTAGGGGTGATGATAAAAATTGGGTATCGGCAATATGACATTGAAAGCTAAAATATGAATCAGTCTTTATTGTAGCAAAAATAAATTTGAAAACTATTTACTTATTTTGGAGAGGAATGTTAGCCTCAGTCTGCTTTAACATTTTTATTCAGGCAAATCATACAAATGGAATTTTTCTGATAGATTGTTTACTTTCAGCACACATTATAGAAAGTATAAATGTGAAACTTACTGATCTTGATTTACTCATTTTCATCTTCATGGCATATTTGCTACAACATTAATGTCAGTTATTGTCTTGGATTGTGGCAAAATCTAATGATCTCATGATCTCAAACTATAGTGAATTAATTCATATACATATATACATAAACAGTTTAAAAAATTGAAACAGTCAAATTTAAATATATTTCTCCTTAATATTTTAAATTGTGTCTAAATATTTCTGCTTCTCTCTGTTTAAGTAATAGTTTTAAAAAATGTTTTCTAGAAAAACTACTGTTGTTTTAATTATTTTGGTAAAGAGTGATTTTTGCAATATGATTTTTGCTAAAGTAAAACACAGGCATGCCCTCAATTTCCATCTGTGCTTGATATTGCAGATAAACCAGGTTCTAATTCAAATATTGTCATTAAAATTTTACTGCTTTGCCTTACCATTTAGATTAATTTTATTATCTAGGATTAAACATTTCAGAGTATTTTTTTATCCCTCTGCAGTTATAAAGATGCTAAAAATCAGAAATCTTTAAATTATAGGGAATGATTGAACTGAGCTATTACTACAACTTTCTGGAAGGACATATAGAAGTGGCAGGGTCAAATAAGTTTCACTCTTCCTTTTCATTAAAACTGATCTTTATTCACTGGGGAATCCATAATACCCTAATCTGTTTTAGACAGTCATTATTACAGATTAGTGAGGGTTATTTTATAATATAGTATCAATTTACACTGTGTCTTCAGATGTGAAGGAAGACATAAAAAGATAAAAGGGGTCAAAAATTTTTCTAAAATGTCAAAAACATTTTAATTTCAGTATTAGACCATCTTTTACAGATAATGCCTCTCCAATATTAATTTTGAGGTATTTAATTTGGCTTTTATTCAGTGAAATCTTCTAGTACATAATTTTTGACATAAGTACTTTATCATTGCACTGTAAAATAGTACAGAAAAATATATGAATGACCTGGAAATATTATAATACTCATTTCTTACAACAGAACAAAACATAATCTTATTTAGATATTCAGCCAGATAGGCTCTGCTTAAATATTTCTTTCTTTGTTAGAGACTTCCTTGTCATATCTAATATTAAGTAACATGTAACATGTGAATTACACACTAGTGAATCGAATGAATGGTTAAAAAAATAAACGCAGCGATTGACATTATTGGGAATTCATGTCCCTGATTTTGATTTTTTTTAAGAAAGTGTAGAATCAAGGAAAATATTTGTTATTGTATTTTTACTATTTGAAAGAACTGAAGTTGTTTGCAACCTGAATGAAAAGAACAAGTAGAAATGCAGAAGTTAATATTACTTAAGTGCGGTCTAAACTATTTGACTTTTTTGTGTTGTCTGTCCAGAGAGGTCACATTAGAGTTTCTTCAGGACCTTGACGACATGGTCCTTTTAAGTTTCACAGCTTGCTATGTATCTTCCATTGTATTATTCTCTTCTATTCTTGCACACTCAGAAATCATTCTGCTGCTCTGTGTCACGCAGGGGTAGGCAATCTCATTAAGGCCATCTGAGTCCTTATCTTTTAAACATCCCAAGTAGCATTTTCTTGTTTGCTTGTTTCTGAAATATTGCTTCCTTCTAAATTCTCTATCAAGGAAGGCAAGTCATCCTCTTTTACTTGGCAATTTGTACAGAATAACTTTCTGCTTGAATGGATACAGAAAAATGGGAGAATTCAATATGGTGAAAGTCGTTCATATTTTAAAATATTTTCTGCAATAAGGTTCTCATTCTTAAGATACTACAATAGCCTTCATTGCAGAGTATATCATGTTTTTCATGATCTGGTACTTACTTACCCACCCTTATTTCTTCCCATGCCTATGCTTTTTCTTAGTTGCAGTCAATTTAGTTTTGAAACTTAGATCTAACATCAATACTCAATGAAGACTTACTATGTCACTGAAAACCTTTCTTTTCTTTTGTCACAGTAACTATGCACTAAGTGCATTAATTTGGTTACATAGCTATTTCTACCTACAATAGGAATAGCTGTTTCAAATCAATTAGGATGTCTTTTAGAGCAGTACATTTATGGCTTATTTCCAATCCTACCGTATCTTTCAAATAGAAGGCACAGTACTTACTGAGCTCCCTTTGCATGCGATGGTGCTAACTTTCACGAGGAAAGAGCTGCTGTTCCACTCTCATAGACCTTCAATAGATATGTTTTGAATAAATGACAAAATGTGTACTCTCTGGTAGGCTATACTATCCAAATTATCTATATATTCAAAATCTCTTTTTAAAAAATATCGTATGAATCAATCCTTCTGTAACTTTTATCTTTGAGGATCACACTTTCTTACCTGGAGAAAAGAGTTCTTTCTTTCCTTAACTTCTCTAATGTTGTGTTCTCTTTTTCTGTGATTGATGTTGATTTTTACCTATATTAAGGACATTTTTTCCCTATACACCAATGCAGTCACTTTCGGAGAGTCTATCTTTAATGCACTTTCTCTAAGATATTCTCTATAGAGGGCCTTCTCCATTTATAAAATATTCATGATCATCTTTAGTAACTTTCTAATTTTTTTCATAGCATAATTTGTTCCTTGAATATCTGATCCACTTTTCTAATTACCTGCAGAATTTTTTCACAGAGATGTCTAATTGGCACTAAATGTGAGATAAAATAGACTAATCATTTTTTCCTGTGGATGTGTTATTTTCCTACTCAGCCGCATTGAATATTTAAGCATTGTACTTAGTTTTATTTTTTTACTTTCTTCACATACTCTAATATTAATAAATCATTTTATATTGTAATATATATACATATATATATATTTTTTTGAGTTGGAGTCTCACTCTGTCGCCCAGACTGCAATGCAGTGGCCGCTCCCGGCCACCGCAGCCTCGACCTGCTGGGCTCCGGCGATCCTTCCGCCTCAGCCTTCCAAGTAGCTGGAACTACAGGCGCACGCTACCACGCCCAAGTTTCCTAGGAAGGTCTCGAACCCGCGGGCTCAGGCAATCCACTCACCTCAGCCTCCCAAAGCATGGGATTACAGGCTGAGCCACCGAGCCCAGCTATGTATTTTATAAATTTCATCAAATCATTTTCTCTCTTTATATTTCCCTTTTTTGACATCCTACTTTAAGTCATTAATTTTTAGCTAATTTATCATCCTAATTTGTTCTCATCTCTATTCTCTTCTACCTCTCTGTGTCTACTAAAAAGTAATACTTTCTCTAAACTACATTATCCGTAAAATCAGTATCTTCAGAGAACATTTGGTAATTTTTATTTATTTATTTATTTTTGAGTTGGAGTCTCACTCTGTCGCCCAGACTGGAGTGCAGTGGCCTCTCCCGGCCACCGCAGCCTCGACCTGCTGAGCTCCGGCGATCCTTCCACCTCAGCCTTCCAAGTAGCTGGAACTACAGGTGTGCACTATCACGCCCGGCTAATTTTTGATTTATTGTAGAAATGAGGTCTCGCTTGCCCAGGCGGGTCTTGAACCCGCGGGCTCAGGCAATCCACTCACCTCAGCCTCCCAAAGCGCGGGATTACAGGCTGAGCCACGAGCCCGGCTGATAATTTTTAAATTACCCACTGAGTAGAGTTTAAATTGTTTTGCTAGAATAATCTGCTATAATAGGACTCCAAAATCCATTTTTTGAAATTTCTCCCCATCATAATTATAAAGTAGTCCAGCAAATGTGGGCTTTTAATTATTTGTCAAGTAAACAAAATATTTTCTCAGAAACCTGTTATAAAAACTAAGCCAGAAATATAAACTTAGGAGTCATTGGAATATAAATAACGGTTAACAAAATAAAGTGTTATTACCAAAAATTATTCAGAATCAGATAAGAACCATAAGGCAGATCATTTGAAATAACACTTGATTGAATATAGAGGTGATAGTAGTGGTGATTGTGAGAGAGAAAAAAAGTAAGAAACTCAGAAAATAGCGTCATCACAGAAGACAAGTAAAGTGATAATACCAAGATGTTTCTTGATAAAACCCTAATCATATATTGTATTTGGCGTAGGGAAATACAGATAAATTAGGTCTAACAAAAACAGAAGCTTAGATTCTTATTTAAGTCCAGATTGGAGATGGTGAAGGAGCATGTCTGTAATAGGAGAGGAGGTTTTATGTAGTACTGTACATAGTAGGCAATATGGAGTCACTGGAGAACTGTAGAGGATCTGCGGTATTGATATGTGTTCTACTGGGGAAGAAGTGAGTAGACAGGGAAAAGTTGAACATACAAGAGAAAGCAGGGTGGGTAGGTAAGGGAGCATGTGCCTGTGATGCAGAAGATTTGTGTTAGGAACACAGGTGAAGGGATCATCTCAAACAAAAGACAAAATGTCTTGGTTTCCAGGGGGAAGAAATAATGATGGATAGAGATGTAAATATTTATGCAGATGAGTGATTAAGGAAACCCATGCTTTATACTTAATGTGTTTTCAGTGACATCTGAAATATTGTCTTCCATGAGAGAGTGTACAAAAAAATTGGTGAAAGAGTTTTACCGTTTCAATCTTGCATAGAACTACAGTACAGGATGGTTCATCATGCCTAGAGGATAGTCCAAAACTCCCTCCTCAAATCCCAAAATCGTCAAACTAGAATATCATTCTTTCTTGAAGGTTTAATAAATAAATGAAGTCTAAAATTCCAAACTAAATGAATATTATCTTAACTATATTACTTTTAATTTTATACAAAAAGTATTTAAGGTAAAAAGAGTAATATAAAGAGTACAGAGTACAAAAATATATATTAAAAAAACCCATTATTATAGAACAATGGAACCTGGTGAGATACAGTGGTTTGCACCTGTGATCCAAACACTTTGATAGGGCAAGGAGGGAGAATAACTTGAGCCTGGGGATTTAAGACCAGCCTGGGAAACATAGCAAGATGTTGTTTTTACAACAAATGAAAAAAATTAGCCTGGAATGGTGGTGTACACCTGTAGTTCCAGCTACTCAAAAGGCTGAGTGGGAGGATCATCTGAGTACAGGGGGTCAAGTTTGCAGTGAGCTGTGATTATGTCACTACTCTTCAACCTGGGTGACACAGTGAGATTCACACTCAAAAAAAAAAAAAAAAAAAAAAGCCGGGCTCGGTGGCTCAGCCTGTAATCCCACGCCTTGGGAGGCTGAGGTGAGTGGATTGCCTGAGCCCGCGGGTTCGAGACCCGCCTGGGCAAGCGAGACCTCATCTCTACAATAAATCAA
>CAUYQG010025930.1:0-24708 GCA_963574415.1 Tarsius wallacei
TAAAAGTCGACCTTCCATATGACCCCACCATCCCCCTACTGGGAATATACCCTGAAGAACTCAAATCACTCTATAAAAAAAATACCTGAACACATATGTTTATTGCAGCATTCTTCAAAATAGCAAGATCATGGAACTAACCATGCTGTCCATCAAAAGAGGACTGGGTTAAAAAAATGTGGCACATATACACAATGGAATATTATGCAGCCATAAAAAAGAACAAAATCATGAATTTCACAGCAACCTGGATGGAATTAGAATTTATAATACTGAGTGATCGCTCACAGAAACAAAGATCTGTGTATCACATGTTCTCACTCATAAGTGGACCTTGAACAACTATCATAATACTATAAGAAAAGGATTGACAATGGTGGGAAACAATGCGGGGGGGAGGGGAGGAGAGGTGGGATTAATGGTAGTCAGTATCTGTCTGGGGATGGGGGGGGTCACACCTCATCAACAAGGGTACCAGCACAATGCATATTTGTATACCTAACCCTTAACTGTACCCCACAATTTTAAAATAAAAATTATGTTTTAAAAAAAAGCACTTTGTGGCTTATAAACAACAGAAATTTGGTATCTTAGTTCAGCTGCTATAACAAAGTACAAGTGGCTTATAAACAACAGAAATTTAGTTCTCACAGTTCTGGAAGTCCAAGATGAGGGTGCCAGCAGAGTATTTCTGGTAAGGATTCTCTCTTCCAGGTTACTGACTTTAGTCTTCCTGTTTTGCCCTCACATAGTGAAAACAAGGCTAGAGAGCTCTCTGGGGTTTCTGATAATCCATTCATGATGACTCCCTCTCATAATTCAATTATCTCCAAAAGACCCCACCTCCTAATACCATCACATGGAGGGGTAGAGTTTTATCATATAAAATTTGGGACATACAAACATTCAATACATAACATTATTGACTCTGACTCTCCCAAAAGTCATGGTCTTCATACTTTCAAAATAACAAGTGAAGGGAGGGGACATTTTCTACAGTCCTATGATTAAGTCATAGACTTTTGGTGAGCTTGTGCCACTGGACTGGTAACTTCACCAGTGCTTCTAGGTTCTCCCCCTGCAACCACTTAGGTTGGACAGGATGGCTAGAGGGTGCGGGAGTTATTTCTCTCCATCTAGGTAGGTTAATCACTGATAAGATCATGATAGGTTAGGCTCTGGTAAAATAATTTCTTCTAAGGATGGGTCTTGTTAAAAGAAACAGAATGCTCTGGCGTGTTTTAAACTGACTCCTTTCCTACCCCCTTGCCAGAAGCAAGAAAAGATTATATTTCTCCTGTGAGGACCCAGTAGAACACCTGAAGATAAAACTCATAATAGTGTTGGAGCCTCCCTATGACTGGGCTCCTTGAATTTTTTAACTCTCAAATTGCTTTCAGCAATTCCTCAGTTATAGATCAGATTTTCCTACCAAGCACTGGTTCCTACAGAGGTTTCTGATAATAGGTTTCTGCTCTGGTCAGTGGTAATTCTCTGCATTTTCTTTCTCGTGTCTCCAATTTGGAGGACAGCAATTGTTTGCTCTGGGACGTCATTCCTCTGACAGAACTAAGTAGAGTTTTGGGTTTATTTTTTTGCTTTTTGTTTGTTTGTTTTTTGGCTTTCGTTAGGTTAGGATGGAGTGGCAAATTCTAAGTTCCTTGCAAGCCTGAACAGAAGCTGGAAATTCCCTTCAAGCTTTTTTGGTAAACAATCAATATTCAGGCCTAGTTTCAACATTGATAAAAGTATCACATCCAGATACATCTGTCTTTGCTTTCTCTAAACCTACATACTTGTTCCTTGTTGCCCTTCATGTTCAGTTTAACACTGATTGAGCCTTGAAACTTTTCATTGTGACAGCCACCATCTTTGTCCAGAAATGCATTAACTCTCAATTCTCATCCCAGCCCTCTTGGCCTCTGGTCACTCCTTGTTACAATGTATCCTGTTATCATATTTATCTATTCAAAGCACAACTCTAATCCTATCAAAAATTCAACTTTTCACAGTACCTAACTAATTCCATGTTTGGTAAGCAGGACCCTGCACAAAACTGGCCCAAATTACCTTACCAGTCTTAGCCTCTGCTATATCTCCATGATCTTCAGCTGTCATCTCATCTATCTAATCATAGTTCTTCAAACACCACTTGTGTTCTCCAAACTCACCTGTTACCTTATAATGCTTCATTGACTAATGTATTTCATAAAACAGTTTGTCTAGCAAGGCCAGTATCAAGTCTTTACTGGTATTTCCAATCAGATATACTTGCTCTCTTCTCCAATACCTGCAGTAGTGTATTTGTGTGGGAAATGACACTTATTGACAACACAACATAGTCAAATGTGTCCTTGTCTTATTTCTAAAATTTAATAGATGCTTCTCGAATGAATGCAATGCACCTTGATCATTCTCCCTCCCACACACTATCTGGTATACTATCCAGTACAGAGCAGCCATAAAATAAACCTATTTATCAATAAAAAGTATATAAAGCAAACATTAGAAAAAACTCTTTAGACAAAATTATCTTATTTATGAGGCTTAAAAACTCAAATATGTGATTGAATACATACATACACATATACCTTGGAGAAAAATGAAGTAAAAAGTGGCACTCACACTATCAACAAAATCGATTAAGTTAAATACCTTCTGAAGCAAGAAACATTTCTGCTAAGTACATAGTTATATATGTGCTATTTGAAATCTGAATTGTCACCAAAGAATTCATTGTCATTGCCAGAATTATTATCCCCTAGAAGAAATAACCACTTCTGAAATTTATCAAAAGAGGGCTTGATAGTGTAAGTATCCTTGTGAAGTATATCTCTAATGTCATGCTGATAAAACTTATTTTGTACAAAGCAATGTCTGATAATTTTAATAAAACAGCATAATACCCATTCTTGAAAGACTTTAATCTTTCAAGATTCACTATAGGAGATTAACTATAGGAGATTCTAAATTCATCATGTAGACCAGGATATGGCGATTCAGACTTGTAATCCCAGCCACTCAGGAAGCTGAGGTGGGAGAATCACTTGAGGTCAGGAGTTTGAGCCTGCCGTGAACTGTGATTGCACTACTATACTCCAACACTCCAGCGTGGGTGACAGAGGAAGATTGTCAAAAAAAAAAAAAAAAAAAGAAGAAGGAAAGACGGGGGTGGAAGAGGAAGAAGGAAGAGGTAAGAAAGAAGGAAAGAAAGGGAGAAAGAAAAGAAAAAAGAAATGAATAAATATCATATGAGAAGGCCAAGTTCAAACCATTTTGGAAACCAATTTTGAGCCACCTAAAAGTCATAAAACAAAGTCTGTCACCAAAGTGGCATTTTATTACCAAAATGGCATTTATTCAATCACACTCCACCCTTTTAAAATCATTTGATTAATTTTTTTTCCTGATGATTTTCACAGGTCAAATTCGTCCTAGCCTAACCTTCTAACATGTCTTCAAAAGAACATGCATGTGCTGCAATCATGAAAGACCATTTCAAAAGCAATATTCAAAAAATTTTCTAATTCTGCTTGCTGGAACAGTAGTCTCTAGGGGTAATTGCTTTAAACATGTACCTAATGTATAAATTTGGTTCAACAAGTTGAAGTATTAGTAATAATAGTGATTATGTGCCCTGGTAAAGTCATGTGCATGATGTGGAAGAGCACTTATTTGTCAATATGCTTATTTGCAGCAATGGAGAACACCAAATTGCACAAAAAATTGGGACTGAATAAATGAATGGATTTTAATTTTCTATGCAATATATATATATGTGTGTGTACACACACACATGGAGATAAATTTTTCTAATATGATGAGTTTCCTCAATACTTTATTAATTTCATGCATTTTGTTTATTAATTTATTTTTATTTTTATTTTTATTTTGAATTGGAGTCTCACTCTGTCGACCAGGCGGGAGTGCACGCTCACGGTCACCCCAGCGTCGACCTGCTGGGCTCTGGGGAGCTCTCCACCTCAGCCTTCCAAGTAGCTACCACGCCCAGCTAATTTTTTATTTATTGTAGAGACAAGGTCTCGCTAAGCTGCCCGGGCTGGTCTTGAGCCCTCAGGCTCAGGCAATCCATTTGCCTCGCCCTGCCAAAGTGCTGGGATTACAGGTTGAGCAACCAAGCCTGGCCATACATTTTACATTCACATATTTATACAGAACAGGGAAAGGACTCGGCCTCCCTCACATACTTTGACCACCAGACTTTGCAACAACGATCCAGCTGGAGCCATCCTATAGACTACAATCTTGAAAAAAACCCGTTAAGATAAACAATGTTTCACCATAAATTTTGCTTTGGATGATAGCCTCCTGCCTGCCCCTCTCCCGAATGCGCACAGGGACTAGAGGGTGTACAGTTGTAATCCTTGCTTCAACATAATACTACAATCTCCACCCCAGGAAAGGCTTTATCAGCCATTTTTTTGAACATGCAACATATGAAGAAGTATGTATCTCACTAAGCTTGAGTGGTTAAAATCCCATCCTAATCATGCTAACATACCTTTCCTTTGATGCTGCTCCCCTCTCTTTATTTAATAAAAGGCCTAGACGGCCCCCTCCAAGGGCCAGCTGGAGAACCTTTCCTCCTGAGCTGTCTCCCTTGTATCAGTTCCCAATATAGCTTTGTCTGGGAACCTGTTTGGCCTCATGTTCATTTCTATTGCATGTGAGCCTAGGAACCTGCGGTTGGTAACAATATGACATGCAGAGCTAGATAAAACCTGAAAAGAATTATGTACACGTTTGAAAAATATCAATGTCTTTACACAAACTAAAAAAAAGTTTAAGAAATAGCCAGTAGAATTGTTGTCTAAGGAATAAGCCCAAAAGAGCAGCATATTTTAATACTGAAAAATACCTTAAGCTTTAGAAGTGTTGAACCAAGAGATTTTCATGTAGGTTTTATTTATATAAATCAGAATTTCTGATCCAACCTTGGTTCCTTCACTTTCTATCCCAGGTTTTAGATGATTAAATTTCAATTGACAAAATTAAATAAGATTTGTAATAATGACAAAAATAACTTATAGGCATTTTCTTCTGAAAGCTTTTATGTCTTGACAATTCAATATATAAAACTATATTCAGGAGTCACTGCCATGGCAAAGCAAAGGCAGATAACACAAAGCCTGGACAATTTCGATAACCCATGGCCTCAAAAATAAACTTCTAACTTTGTTATTTCTCTGTTTTCAGTGATTTAGCATAGAGGGCTTTACACTACGAAAAAAAACACAAAAGGTTCTTCTATTGTTAGCATCGGCATTTTCACAGCATTTTATGTCATATTGATTTTATCCTAAGTATTTACTGTAACCTTTGTACAAATACAGTCAACATTTAAAAAGCTATCTGGGACATCTGGCTTCCTGCTGTTATTCCAAAATTTAAGTATGCTCCTGCCTCCATATCTTTGCACAGTGTATTCCCTCTGCTTGGAACAGTCTTCCCTCAGAGTCCCCAAAGCGCCCACATACTTCTAAGCTGATTCACTAGCTGCTTTCAGGTCACCTGCTATTAATCCTTCATAGCTCTCACTATGCTCTAAAATTTCCCTGGTGAATTATTTACTTTTGTAGTTCTTTTTATGCCCCCATATAACCCCAATGTTCCACTAGATAGGAAGTTATTACAGGTAATTTTTTAAATTTAATTTATTGCTAAAATAACTCTTAGTACATAGTAGTTACTAAATAAATGTTTGCTGAATTGAACTTATTTAATTATTGTACTTAAGTATGGCTTAATAAACAATTTAATATTTGCCTTAGGTTTCTGGCAAGGAGTTTTCAAAACCCTTGGAATTTTCTGAGTGATAGAAGTATCTTTAGTATGCTAATGAGGTGATGCACCTGGGGCCCTAGATAGCTTCAGGAGGGAGACAAGTCACCAGAAGTACCAAGCACGTGATTAGTACCCCTAAACCTCCAAGGAAAGGAAGGAGCCTAGAGGTTAAATTCAATCACATGGCTAATGATTTAATCAATCCTACCTATGTAATGAGATCCCAATAAAAACTGTGAACACTGGGGCTCAGTAGAGCTTCCCATTTGGCAAACACACAATGTGCCAAGAGGGTAAAGCGCCCCAATTACATGTGTAGAGGGCAAAGAAGGTCAATATTCAAGACCCTTCTAGGCTTTGCTTGATGTGTGTATAATCACACTGTAACCATAAGTGTAGCACTTTCCTAGTTCTGTGAGTCATTCCAGAGAATTGTCAAACCTGCCAGGGTTATGTGAACTCCCTAATTGGTGACCAACTGATTGGAAATGCAAGTTCTAGAGAACCCCCAGAACCTGTGGCTGACATCTAACATAAAAGAAGTTTTATGGGGGCCTTGCCTTCAAATCTACAGGGTCTGAAACTAGCTCTGGGTGACTCGTGTCAGAGCTGCATTGAATTGCAGTACCCCAGTTGGGACTAAAACAGAATACTGTAGATTTTTAAAAAAATTAATTGCATTTCCATAAGTGTGCTTGTTGTACTTGTTTGGCATCTACAGCCAAAGCCCAGTCAGTCTCAGTCAAATGGGAAGTCCTCACAATTAATTTGTAGGATAGTTCTTAAACTAGCACTTAAATAAAATGGTAAATTCAGCCGGGCTTGGTGGCTCAGCCTGTAATCCCATGCTTTGGGAGGCTGAAGTGAGTGGATTGCCTGAGTCCGCGGGTTCGAGACCTGCATGGGCAACTTGGTGAGACCTCAAATCTACAATAAATAAAAAAAAATCAGCCAGGCGTGGTAGCGCATGCCTGTAATTCCAGCTACTCGGAAGGCTGAGGCGGAAGGATAGGCGGAGCCCAGCAGATCAAGGCTGCGGTGGCCGGGAGCGGCCACTGCACTCTAGTCTGGGTGACAGAGTGAGACTCCAAATCACACGCACACACACAAAAAAAGGTAAATTCAACGCATTAACTTTTTATTTTCATATTCCTGAACATTTGCCTCTAATTACATTTTAGTCAATGACCTATGTATATATTTGTTTTTCTGAGTGGTGTTATAAGAATGTATA
This sequence comes from Tarsius wallacei, assembly GCA_963574415.1. Taxonomy (NCBI): domain Eukaryota; kingdom Metazoa; phylum Chordata; class Mammalia; order Primates; family Tarsiidae; genus Tarsius; species Tarsius wallacei. Next base: position 7,040 of record CAUYQG010025930.1, read on the forward strand.
AATATATAAATATAATCAAGAGGACAGGAACTAATGTTTTGAAATGCTTTGTTTAAGGTAAGTCAATCCATCACCAACAGTGGCTGAAATATATTGTTACTACATCAATACACAGTGGGACGCATTAATTTTATGCGTTCAATAAACAGTATATTCTAATCATTTCTAGGTTAGCAGGGGTAAGTAAATTAAGCAAAACTCTAGGCACACATCAGAATAGCAGGTGATTCCTATTACAGTGGGTTTTCATCGCTGAGATAAAGATCCACAATGGAGACAATAAATTACTTCAAAAGAAATTCAAATTCAAAAATCAATAACTGGCTTTCCTTGCACAAGGGGAATATTTAATAGCAGCAATTACTAACTAGGGCAAGTTCTAACCTGAGACATTTAGCCAAAATGATTTCAATTTCTCTCTCCAAGCATATTTTAGTGCTTCTTTTCCATCTTATTACTTTGAAAATTTTTCATTAGAGACTCAAAGCTTTTCAGAACTGAAAGTCACCATAAAAATTATTATGAGCAAGAACATCTGTTAGAGATACCTTATGAAGTTAAATTTGAATTTGTGTTTAAACATATGACAAGGAGTGATTGTTGCATTACACGAATCCTTTTGCATAATGAAAGCAAAGTGAATAAATGTGGGCGTTGTGTTCCATTTTTAAGAACTCAAAGAATTTATGATATTTTAGAATTGCTGGGCAGATTTTACTCTTATACCACTAAAATATAAAATAGATTTGTTAGCAAATCAATAGTGCAAAGGAGGAAAATGCTTCTTCTACTGAAGAGCATAGGACAACTGCTGTTTCAATCACCACTTTAACAGCAGTGTTTGCGTTCAAACAAGGAACTGCTAATTGCAAGTTATTGTTATTTGTGTGTAATAAGTTCTTAAAAAATATATAGCCCACCTCTTCCTTCCTTCCTTCCTGAATTCCATCAAAAATATCTCTATGCCCTTGAATGCAATGAAACTGAATTATATGTCTTACAATATTCTATAAGTTTGGCTCTTGTTAAAGTCAGATTAACCTCTCAAGCAATAAAAATTAAGAAAGTTTTTCAATGTGTGAAAAGAAGAAGCAACTAGCAGGATATCTCATCTCATCATTTTTTTCAGTGGAAAAATTAATTCTACATTTGAGGAAACTGGTAAAAGAATAAATCAAAAAATGAGCCCTAAGTCATTAATTTCAATTCCAATATTATATTTAAAGTTCTATGTTTTGCTACTTTTATTGTAAAGACTATTTAAAATGAGTTTTGTAAATGAATATATGAATAAATGTTTTTAAAAACTGAGAGTAAATGCCAAAGATAGATGATAGCTGCTAGGAAAGCAAATTTTTAACTCTCCCTTGAATAACAAGATTTTCAACCTCAGTGCTATCGATATTTTGTACTGGATAGTTCTTTGTCTTGGGGAAGGGGGCTGACCTTTGCATTATACAATATTTAGAAATATCCTTGACCTTTACACACAGCAAAGCAGTAGCAAAGTGTCCCCCATCCCTGACCCAGTCAAAACAGCCAAAAATGTCCGCAGGCATTGTCAAATGTCCCCTGGGGGTGGAGACAAAATCACTGTATCGTTTGCTAAAACTATAGATTGCTGGGTCCCTTCCCCAAAATTTTGGATTCATCAAGTCTGAAAGGATCTCTGTTTTCTTAAAACCACTCTTTTCTTAAGTAGATAATCCCCATACCCCATTTTGGGAACCCTACGTATTTGCTTATTTGCAGGCAACCTTGATAGGAAGGGAAGAGACATCCACAAAGGGCCCAAGAGGTATGCAGCAATGTGACCTTGGCAGCCATACTAACTGTCCAAAGCTAAGAGAGAGGCAAGAGGAGTGCCACAGATGGCTCTTATTCATTAGAAAACCTAGCATTTTTTTCGATTATCACAGTGCATGGTGTTTTCGTGACTTCTCCTGATAATCCTCTAAGGGGAATAGGAAAGCTGTTTTACAAATAGGTTTCCAGAACCATTCCTACCTCATTAGGACTTATATTTCTAGTTTCTGTGATCACGAATAACAACACAACAAAAGCTAATCAACTCTTTGAACTGTAGAGCATCCCTAGAGAAAACAGGCTCAGAGGTTGTCTTACTTAAAAATGACACACCTAAAATCAGTCAGAATTCAAAGTTTAAAACTTTTCACATCTAAATCGTATTTTTCTTTTCTTTTCTTCGGCAAGTATAATTAAACCAAACAGGTCAGTTCACTATAAATTGGGCATTAAAGAGTTCTATACATTTAACTACACACAACACTAAAATTATATGTATGTGTCACCATCAAGCTTTTTAATGGATTTTGAGCTTTTTCCCCATAAAATAATTTAAGAATATAGTATTCATTTCAGTTAAGGCATCCCCTTCTCTGCAAATTAAACTATATATTTTGATGTTATTGTCATTGTTTTTCAACAGTCACATTACTCTTTATCTAGTTTATGGTCAGATAAATTCTTTGTTTCCATAGTCTACTGTCAAACCTATCCCACATTGTGCAACTGAATTTTATGAACTAAATACAAGACTGTGCATTTATTCCTGTCAAATTTATCTTCTTGGTCAAACCCAAATATCCATTCTATATATAAACCAAATAACCAAATGGGTGACAAGGTTAGATGTAAATTATTGTACAAGCTTGATATAGCCTCTATCTTTTCCTTTTGTCTTTTTCCCAATCATTATTAAGAGTTATTTATACTTGTGAGATCCTCAGAGCAAGATGGAATCATAAGGACATGTCAGGCAAATAGAGCAACACCATAAATAACAGTGAATCAGCTCAGAGTACACTGGCTTTCGGCAGTTCACTAAATAATGTCTGAGGACACAGTGTTCAAGTGCCTCGCTACCAGCATCCATCCGCTCCTCCCAGACCTGCCTCACATTGGTCCTTATCCTCTACTCTGTAGAGCCAACCGGATCATTTCCATTGATTTAATTTAACAAGATGTTCCTACCTCAGGTTCACTCTTTTGATCTGTAGGAATGGAAAGGAAACTTTCCTTTTTCTCCCCATTATAAGGTTCACAGTTGACATTTCTACAACAAGAGAAAGCGTAAGAAATTTATTTGATCACAGTTTTGCATGACAGGGAACCTTCAGAATGAAGGCTTGAAGATATAGGGAAAAAAACAATCTGATTTTATACTTAGATTCAATGAAGAAGGGACAGCCATGTAGAAATGTGATTGAACAAACTGGATATTGATCTTGTAGTAAATCGACTGAGCAGGAAAACCCAGCAAAGCCTGTCTGTTTAGATTCTCCTTGACCACTCTACACTGAGGCTGGACCCTCTCTGGAATGGGGTCTTACATTCTACAACCAAACAAGATCAGTCAGAGAATTTCTTTATGGCCAATTTCTACACAGAAAGGTGGAGGTAAAGTTAGAGTGATATTTTTAATTTTATGGCTGGCTTTGGGGAAAGGGCTGGTTTCTATGTCCCACCTTGGAAAAGAGGGATTCTAGTTTCAGTGACTGACCTTGGGAGAGAATGAGCCTTAGAGAGAAAGGGCAGGAGAAGGTCAAAGAGAAAACTTTGCTTCTAGGCTGTTTTGAGGCCTTTGTGTTGGGGTATTATTTTCTGAATTCCAACAGATCCATCCCTCGCATCTTCCCCAATTCAGCCTATCTTTGCCTGGTGAGTTCTACTTATCCTCTAGCGTTCAACACTACCCTCTTCTCCATAAAGCCTGCTATAATTATTTACTTCATTGCTCATCCTTTTTGAAAAGAAATCTCTTCTGCTGCTGAATTCTCAGAATGATAGACGAATACAGCACCCTTAAGGCACTTATCATTTGCTACGATTCCTCATTCATGTGTCACAGCACATCTACCCAATACCTACCTAGCGTGATGTTTCTCCCTTGGGAATTTTTGTTGATTTATCAATGAATTAGAATGACCTCAGACTTGAAACTAGAAAATGGTGAGTGCTAGAGCTAACAAAAATTAAAGAATAGGCTGAATAGTAAAAATAAGAGTAAGTGAGTAAGTGAATAGAAAGTATTTCATAAACAATCCTGCATTAATAAGAAAAGGAAACAAAACGAGCATCTTCTAACCCATGCTTTAAAAATAAGATTAATCAGTCTGATGGACTTCTGTGACCGTTTCAAGATCCTTGAGATTTACATTTCTAGTTTCTCTGATCATGAATAACAACATAACAAGAATTAATTGACTCTTTCAACTTAGGGCATCATGACAGGAAATAGTTTTCAGAAAGAGCATTTCAGAGAACAATACAAAGCTTATAGTGGTTGCATATGGAAAAATAGACTTGGGCTGAAACATAAAAGTTCTTAACCAGTTCTCAGGTCACTAATTTATTTCAAAGCCATTTGACCCAAAATAAGCCTGGTGAGTCCTAACTTGACCTTTACTGAAATAAAAATCATTTAGTGGGACTAGGCAATTGATTCCCCAAAGACTCCAATGGGGGGTGGGGGAGGTACTTATTAGGCAAAAGATAGAAAGAGGCTCAAAATTTTAGCCAAAAATTATTTATTCTTTTATCATGATTGCTAAAATGCAACTGAAGTTGGGAAAAGCTTCCAGTGAAAACCAAGAGCCAATATGGTAATTTTTTCCCCTGGAGCCAATATGGTGGATTTATCTGAATTCATCAGACTTATGCAATAAAATAACACTAGTCAAATATATTTCAGCAAACACCATTATTGCAAACGGTATAAAACTATGTGATAAAAATATTGTTTTAAGTAGCCCAAATAAATGTCCTTCTTATATTAAGCAGTATTCAAATGGCAAAATTTGAAAACACCTTCCACACTCATGTCAATGGGATAATATCTGTTTTGTGAAACCAATTGACATGAATATGCCTTTAAAAATTAACTTAAATATAATTGTAGTAAGAGGTCCTTACCAACATAGTTCATTATTGCATGTATCTGAGTCTATACATTTGTAAATATATAGCTTATAGATCCCTATTAATGTAGCTCATATACTGCATGCTTGAAATACACATACACAAGGATGTCAGTTGACTACAATATAAATAACACATGCTGGAGACTCCAGAGATCTCTATTTTAAATCTACCATCTTTGACCCTAACTCATTTTTTGCCTTGTGGTTATTCCTCCTCTTTAGAATGTAGTTTTAGAAGCAAAAAAAAGAGATGGTTGGACTACATGAACTTTGGACTATGTGGGTTTCCAATATTAATAACATATGCCTTGATGATCTTGTCTAAAGAAGATGTATAGAGGTGAGATTATCTACATCTTTACACAGAATGTTTCATGCAATCTGCTTCATACCAGTGCTTTAATAAAATAAGAAAAAAGTTATAAATAATGGGATAAAATAAGACCTTTCCTCACCACCGTTCCCACCCTCTACCAGTTGCCTCTGTTGTTCTAGTATTCATTTTATTTCTTACTCTCCCAAAACATGGACAATCAAACATTAATTTATTCATTGAATACATTATTTTTTATCTTTAGTTTTGTGCCAGGGACTGCTTCTAGTCAGTGGGGACAATGTTCTAAACAGACAGCTACCATAAATCTTATAGCTAGTGGGAGAGACGGATACTAAATAACAAGGCAACGTAGATATGATGCTTGATATCAGCTGTAGAGGTGACTGAGATAGAAAGCAGTATGATCAAGGAAGGCTTCTTTAAAGACTTGAAACTCTGAGCTGAGACCTGGTGATAGGCCCTGGGCCAGTAGACCTGGTGATAGGCCCTGGGCCAGTAGCATAGACCTGGAGAATGGGCATTTCCAGCAGAGGTACAAGGGGAGACAAAGGTCCTGGGAGGAAGAGGGAATCTGTGTGTTGAACATCAGAATCCATTTGTACAGCAAGGACATGGGGCACTGGGTGAGAATTTTTGCAAAGGACTATCATAAAACCATTCTGTGGTTCTTATGATAAGAAGAACAGTCTAGGCTTTAGAAGTACTTGACGCCTATCTCACTCCCACTGGACACATCCAGTTGATCACCAAATCCTATTAATTTATATATGACAACAAGCATTTATTGAGTGCTCAAAAGGTATCAGTTAATCTTCTAAGAATATATTATATAAATCCTTCTCAATTTTCATCTTATGTCTGTTTATCTGGTTTAACTTTCAGATCTTCACTTTTCTTTTTTTTCTTTTTTTTTTTGTTTTTTTGTTTTTTTGAGTTGGAGTCTTACTCTGTCGCCCAGACTGGAGTGCAGTGGCCGCTCCCAGCCACCGCAGCCTCGACCTGCTGGGCTCCGGCGATCCTTCCACCTCAGCCTTCCAAGTAGCTGGAATAACAGGCGCGCGCTACCATGCCCGGCTAAATTTTTTTGATTTCATGTAGAGATGAGGTCTCACTTGCCCAGGCAGGTCTCGAACCCGCAGGCTCAGGCAATCCACTCACCTCAGCCTCCCAAAGGCACGGGATTATAGGATGAGCCACAGAGCCCGGCTCAATCTTCACTTTTCAATGGCTTTGTTTTGATTTAACAAATTTGTCAGTGCCACTTTTATGTGCTTTATCCTGTAATTCTTATAAAATTGTAATTTTGCTTTATGAACATTAACTATGGATTTGTTTATTGTCCTAAGTTGTGACCATAGACCAAACTCATTTAATCCTCTTGTCCTCCATACTATCTAGGCACACTACTGGTTTTATTTTAATTTTATACTGGACCTAGTGAGGAATGTATAGATTGGGCAGCTTACAAAGAGACACAGCTGTAAAGCGGTAGAACCAAGATTCTAAGGCACATGCGTGACTTCAGAGCCCAGGTTCTTCTGCACTGCTTTTCACTGCCCCCTGAGCCTCAGTGAGTTCAGTTTCCTTCTTACTATCCCTACCTCCTGGACTGTATTTTGTTCAAGGACTCATCTCTTTTTGATTGGACTCTTGCAAGGGCACTAATCATTTCCCCCATCCCTATCAACTCCCCTTCCCAGAACAATCCTTTTGTCCATGCTGATGCCAGGGTTATCTTCCAAGGCTCTGTCATCCAAGGCTGTGACTACCAGCCACATGAAGCTAATGAACACTTACAATGTGTCTGGTCCAAATTGAGATATGCTGTAGGTGTAAAATACACATGCCATATTTCAAAGACTTGATATGAAAAAGTAATGTAAATATATCCTTAATAATTTTTTACATTGATTATGTGTTGAATTATCATATTTTGTATATATTTGGTTGAACAAAATAGATTATTAAAACTGATTTCACTTGTGTGATCAGGATAGATGGAAGGGAGGGGTAGGAGGAAGGATAATATACCCGATGAGCAGCAAAATATTGAAAATGAAATAAGTTAACATATACAGGAAACCTTTGTTTCTCGAGAATAATTAGAACTGAAATAGAACATTTAAAGTTGACTCCACAGGAAATAAAAAGTCAAAACTTCATAATAACCATTTTTAAATGTTTAATGCAGATTTTATATTGAACAAAATGAAGCCAAATATGCTGTTCATTTTTATCTCGTGTTTCATAAGGTTTATATTATTACTGAATCTATCCTGGATTCTTAAGATGACAAAGAATGTACCAATGAGTAAGGGTGCTTTTAAATAATATTGGTAACATAACAGAACTTCCTTCACACTTAATCTTCATAGCATGATCACAAATAAGGGTCATTTTCATAGATGTATTCAAGGGCTTCATTAATTTTCCCAAGGGCCTCTTATCACCTATTCAAACTCAGTTCATTCTCTTTTAAAATAATTATTCTGTTCTCATCCTTCTCCATTTTTATCTTATGTCTGGCTATCTGGTTTAACTTTCAGATCTTCACTTTTCAATGGCTTTGTTTTGATTTAACAAATTTGTCAGTGCCACTTTTATGTGCTTTATCCTGTAACTCTTATAAAAATTGTAATTTTGCTTTATGAACATTAACTATGGATTTATTGTTTATTGTCCTAAGTTGTGACCATAGATCAAACCTCAAAGATGTTGAGACAATGAGGTCAGAGATGTTAGTGTTGAGCAGAGAGAGGCATTTGAGTGAGGACTCATTTTCGTAAGTCATTTGTTCACTACAAATACCTTCTGGTGACAATAACTAATGCTTCTCTACAAAATTTTGTAATTTCAAGGATGCAGAAAACAAAAGTGTACATCAACCACTGGGGAGAGGAGAATCTATTCAGTAAATGGTGCTGGGAAAACTGGCTGACCACATGCAGAAGATTAAAACAAGATCCTTACCTATCACCATACACAAAAAATCAACTCTAAATGGATCAAAGACCTAAATGTAAAACCTCAAACTATGAGAACCTTAGAAAATGCAGGAGACACCCTTATGGAAATTGGAACTGGCAATCAATTCCTAGTCAAAACCCCAAGTGCCTATGCCATATGAGATAAAATAGACAAGTGGGACCTCATCAAACGGACAGGCTTCTGCAAAGTCAAAGAAACTATTGAGAGTGCAGGAAGACAGCCCCCAGAATGGGAACAAATATTTGCCAACTGTATATCTGACAAAGACCTAACATCTAGGATCTACAAGGAACTCAAGCATGCTGAAAAGAAAAAAAACAAGCAGCCCCATTACAAAGTGGGCAAAATATATGAACAGACATTTCTCAAAAGAAGACATATGAGCAGCCAACCGATACATGAAAAATGCTCAGCCTCACTAGTCATCAAAGAAAGGCAAATTAAAACCATACTGAGATACCACCCAACTCCAGTCAGGCTGGCCATCGTCAATAACTCAAAAAACAACAGATGCTGGAGAGGATGTAGGGAAAAGTGAACACTTCTACACTGTTGGTGGGAGTGTAAACTAGTACAACCTCTGAGGAACACAGTATGACAATTTCCAAAAGATCTAAAAATCGACCTCCCATATGACCCCACAATCCCCCTACTGGGAATGTACCTGGAGGAACTCAAATCACTCTATGTAAAGGATACCTGCATATGCATGTTTATTGCAGCATTATTTACAATAGTAAAAACATGGAACCAGCAGTGCTGCCCATCAAAAGAGGACTGGATTTTTTTAAAACGTGGGACATATACACAATGGAATATTATGCAATCATAAAGAAGGGCAAAATTATGAACTTCGCAGCAATTTGGATGGACTTAGAGACCACAATACTGAGTGATCTATTACAGAAACAAAGAACCCAGTATCACATGTTCTCACTCATAAGTGGACCTTGAACAACTATCATAATACTATAAGAAAGGGATTGGCAGTAGTGGGAAACTGCCGGGGAGGTGGGTGGAATTGGCAGCAGTGGGAAACTACTGGTGGGGAGGCACACCTCATCAACAAGGGTACCTGCATAACAACATTTGTATACTTAACCTTGAATTGTATCCAACACAATTAAAATAATTTTTTTTAAAAAACAAAAGTGTAGTTAAAGAGAACCCCCATTTGGTAGAAGGACAAAATTTAAATTTGATTCAAGATGGTATGCCATTAAACAGAAAAACAGAAGAACTCAGAATTTAGAACCTAGTGTATTGGACAAGATTCTTCACTTAGCAATTAGGGGAAGAGTCTGCCAAACTCATAGAGGGAAACTTTCTGAAGACAGGGAAACCTCTCTTCAGAAAGAGGGGAGGGATTCAGAGAGAATATCTTTCACTCCTACAGGAAGCGAGGTGTGACTCTTTTGGGAAAAAGAGGTAGATCACAGAGTTCTATGCACTAAACTGGGTCCTCTAAGCAGTAAAGAGTCAAAAACTATGTTATTATTCCACAAGATGCACAGAAAAGGCTCAGTACTGCAAATCATGTAAAAGGCCTAAAGCTGAGAAAAAAATGTTTCTGTTTTAGAATTTAAAAATATCCAATCTGAGCCAATTGTGGGGGAGGGACAACTAGGAGCATAGTTTCTTGGTGTCCAAATGAACATCAAGTTCATTAACAATGTTTTGTGTTTTTTTAAACTTCTACAAAAGTTTTCCCTGCCTCGGGCTAAGCAGGCTTCTAGCTCAGGGTGACACTGACACGGATGGTAAAGCCCATTATCAACAAAGAGCTGTCAAGGATCTGCTGTTGGAGTTGACATTGCCTCCATAACAAACCATATCTGTAAACAGTTATTGATAAGTTTAAAACTCATGGCTAAAAAAAATCAAATTGCAGTGTTCTTCCAGGATATAAAGTCCAATCATATCTATCCATCTTGAAAAAAAGAAGGAATATATGAAATACTCATATACACAAAATTTTAGCACTGAAATGGCTGAGAGTGATCTATTCACATGCATGCATCGTGTGCCCATGTCTGTTTGGCTGGTCCACCTTCCTGCACTTGGCAAACGCTGACTCAGCCTGTAAAGTGCCAAGCACTGTGCTAAGAGCTGGGCATTGGGGATGAAAAAGATTCCATTGCCTCCTTCCTACAACTCAGCAGATGCATGAACCAGTTGAAATAGATTGTCAAGCTAGTAGTGCAGACAAGGCTGATTGTTGTTCCATTAATTTGGGATTGATTTTATATTGATTTGGCAGATAAGTTTTGCAGCATGGTCTGTATGACTTCCAGTCCCACATGCACTGGCTTGGTGTATCCAATTAGCCACCCTCACCTATAGCCTGAGCTGTCTCCCAATACCTGGAATCGACATACAGCCCAACTAAAACAGTTCCCTCAAGTCAGCCATGCCATCGACTGCATCCTACCTTTAGTCATCTACTGCCTGGTAAGTCCCGTTGTCCTGAGCTTCTGCTCCCTCACTACTTCAGCTCCATATACTGTTTCCTGACCCTGAACCATCTGGATAGACCATCAGTCCTTCACAATCATTCACTGAGTAGGTGTTTGACAGGTTGTGGGACCCCACTCAGAACAACTGAACAGAAATGTGTGTGGGGGGGTGGGGGGGTGTGAGAGAGATAGACAAAGAGAGGAGAGAAGAGAGAGAGAGGTGAGAGAGAGAGAAGACAGGAGAAAAGAGAGTGAGGAGATATGGGGGAGACAGAGAGAGACATAGAAAGAGAGACAGAGAAGAGAGAGAGAGAGAGAGAGAGAGAGAAAGGAAAGGGAGGAAGAGAAAAGAGAAGGAGAATGAAAAAGAAAGAAAGGAGAGAGGGGAAAGAGAGTGAGTGTCTGGGGGTAGAATTCAGAGTCTGAAATTTCATGAAGTGCTGCCAAAGCAATTTTTACACTTTCCAGGATATTCCAAACTAACTACCCTGTTTTTTCTCCTACTTCAACTGTTCATTCAACTGTCCATTGTTTCCCAACATTGTTTGCTGGTTCTTTCTCATCCCCTGACCACTAAATCATTGTAAATACTACAGAGCTCAGTTATTGGAATTCCTCTCCTTTCCATCTGTCACTCCCCTGCAGTCTCGTGGTTTCCAATACCATCTGGTCACTCCCAAGCTTCAAGTTCCAGCTTGGATATTTTCCTTGAAATCCAACTGCCTACTAGTGTCTAAGAGGCATCATCCAGTAATGTATCCACAACTGAGTTCCCGATCTTCCTCTCCAAACCTACTCCTCCTTCAATTTTTCCTTATCCCAACCATGGCCATTCCACCAGTCCAGTTACTCCAGCCCAAGTGGGACATTGTTCTTAACTTCCAACTTTCTACCTCTAATTTACTTCCTGTATCCTTTTCTGTTTTATTTTCTCCATTGTCCTTATCATGATTAACAAAATATGTATTTGATTTATTTATTTTGCCAACTATTTGTCACCCACAACCTCATTAGGACAAAGATCATTGTCTGATTTTTTTTTTTTTTTTTTTTTGCCCCTGCACTGCTATATCCTCAATTCCTAGAATAATGCTTGGTGCACAGTTAGCACTCAGTAAATATTTGTTGAAAAAAATAAATGGAACAGTGCCTAACATATAGTAGGCACTTATACATACTTAGTGTGGAAAAAATGAATACATTTTATGTTCATCTTTAAAATAATGGATGCTTCAGTAGTCTCCCAAATTCCTGAGCAATGCCCTTGTAGTTTCGGAATTACCTTCAGCACATCTTGCTAATTTTTCTTCCAAGTCCAAGTTATGCTACAATGTGTAAATCTATGAGACAGTAAATGTGTACATGACCTCAGAGAATATCCATCAAGTAATGAAAGAAAGAGACACATCCTCAGTATCACCACCACTGTCATTAGCAAGCTATCAAAAAGATAATATCGAGCTGGACAATTCTTGCCATAATAAACCATAGGTGTACACCCCAAAGGCAAAATATCTTATTAACTTTGAAAGAATATCTTCCAGTTGAATCAGGGGATTTTTAGTCAAGCAACAGCTTCTAAACTGGCAGACCTCAGACTGCATATATCTTTCTTTGACCCAAACAGCTACTTAAATGTTTTAAATGTAATGCCAGTATTTAAACATTAGGAGTCAGCTGTAAAAATCCAGATTTCCAGCTTATTTTGATAGATTGATAGATGAGGTGGTGCTGGGTCTGCATTTCTACACAATGGTCATCAGCAGATCTATGAACTGCTCCCTCCTGAAGGACAACGCTCTCTCCAGAGCCACAGTGTCTACCCTGTCAGATCCACTAATACACATTACTTTCCTGGTCTCTGTGGGTGCAGAAGTTGGCAACCATGACACAAAAGCCTCAATTCTTGCAAGGAGAACTGGTTCTTAAAATCCAGACCGTGTAGTGCTGTAAAACAAAGAAGGAAATATATAGGCTAAAATATTACTGCTCTGGGAGAAACCCATGGGCTGAAAGGTTTCTCTAAGTTGAGGCAATTTTGTAAGCCAAAGCAAGCAGAAATGTGATGCCAAATTCAAATGATCTCTCACTGATGATATTCTGCAAGCAAAGAAACCAAAATATTTCTTTTGGTTTTATCCAAAACAATAATGAGTAAGGATGCCGAAGGTAGGGGAATGAATTCCATTACTTTTAAAGAAGTTTACAGTGGAAAAAACCCTATTTCTCTTACATTCAGAGCACAGCATGCTGTGGTGACAGATGGTCATTCCAAGTGCTGTGGTCTGTCTCAATATATAATGACAAATATATAAACCTTCTGTTGCACAGCACAGGCGTGAGGCTTAAACACCTGTTTCAAATTACTCTGGTACCATAAACATTCTTGGAAATTGGAAAGCCCTGTGTTTTAAGAAAGTGAGAGACGCCACAGCCAACTACACTAAATTGACTAGGCTTGGGTCCAGTGAGCAGTAAAAATGAAAATTATGCCTGTAGCCACTGGCAAACAGCTAATGGTAATAATAATATTACTGAGTGAGAAGACAGTTAGAATGTATTGCCACAGAAATCCCGTATATTCTCAAAGGTGTACTTAAACTAATGCCGTATATTTGATTTTTCATCTCTCAAGTTTTCTTTTAAATATGTTACTTGTGGAATGCTCCCGGGTGGGGGTGGATTTTAAGGTGGTGATGTTTTGATGTTCTAATTAATAGAAAGACTAGTGACACTCTATTATTGTTCCTTCCTATGTCCATCAAATGATTGATTACCAATCTAACACACAATAACTGAACTGCGTACATTTCAGGTCATCTAGCAATTCTATTGCAAGAAGAAATCTAAATTCTTGTCAGTCTACAATGAAGTTGTCACTGTACTTTCCTGATTCCTTCCCTACATCCTTCAGATGTAGGGAAACATCTGCCTACTTGAAGCTTTCATAATGAAGCACTGTCAAATTACCGAAGGGCTATACATCCCCTCATAATTAATCTGGAAAGATCACTTGCCAATGGCATCATGCCATGGCAAACAGACGTTGCCCCTTGTCCCTGTTACCTATCTGAAAAAGAGGTCAAATATTCTGAAGTAGACCTATCCTGCCTGCCTTCCACCTTGTGGACATGCATCAGTCATTTAATAAGCTTTGCCTTTTGCACTGTATGAAAGTTAGCACTAGTTTTCAGTTTATTGATTGACTGACTAGATCATTTTAAGGCAGATGTATCTTTAGAGTAATTATGCAATTGAGTCTGAGATTGGAGGGCTACAAATAACTTGTCGGAATGCATGTCAATTGACATTGCTTTCTGCGTACATGACAGTTTGGGTATATGAAAACTGTAATCAGAGACCTGCCAAAATATAAAAAAATAAATCCAATATTAATAAATGAACATTTGAAACTCACTTTATTTCCCATATGCAGACACTCAGGGTTTTATTATCACCATAGATCAGACTGGAAAAGTTCTTAAAATCCTGCACCACTATGCAAATATTTGAAAGAAAAATGCTTACTGAGCCAACGGCAATTTCAATGACTTAAAATAGCATTTACCAAAATATATTAGGATCAAAACATTGTACTTTATTTTTGGTGAACCAAGCAATACAATGTCTGCTCTTGTAGGCATTACTTTTAAGCAAATTTGGCAACTATATTTAGAAATTAAATATCTTTAGGCTCATAGCTGTTAAAGCTTGAAGCCATATAGTAAATATTTTTTTCAACTTAAAAAATAACTCTCCGTGTTTTACTCATTTTAAAGAAAACATGTGTGAAGTTTAAAAACAATTTTAAAGATATAAAATGAAATAACAGCACCTCCTCAACTCTAATCCTTAAGCCCCAGAGTTGAGCAGCAAATTCATTTTGTATGTCTTTCTAGAAGTTAGAAAGGTTTATGTCTATATTGTGAATGATACTATGCCATTGTTCTGCACCCTGCTACTTTTATGTGACTCTGCATTTTTGGACAGCATTTTTTATTATTATGTGAAGATGGATCTAGTTCATTTTATTTAACAGTTGCATACTGTTCTACCACTGAATGGATCTACCATAGGTTACATGAATATTCTCTTACTGATGATCATTTTGTTTGTCTCCCATTTTTAGCTGCTACAATAATAATGCAATGAGTAAAGGAATGACTTTTCGGTAGTATTACTTAAAAATGGGATAAGTTTTCTTGAGAAATTGGGAGAAATTACTCAAGCTTCTGTGGGTAAGCAGAGCCAGAGAAGAACATTTAGGGCGGAGGGCCAGAGAAGAACTTCTAGCTCTGTGACTGCTTCAGTTAACCCTTAGCATCAACTAAGGCACATAAATTACCTCCAAATGTTCATCCATGCCCTGTCTTTGAGAGTCTCATCACAAGCTAAGAAATTCCATAGCTATTTGAGGTAGGAGTATATGAAGATTTCAAAAGCTTGTGTGTGTGAGTCTGTCTGTCTCTCTTTGTTTCTTTCTGTGTCTCTATATTCTGTTTTCCCATATATACACACACACACACACACACACACACACACACACACATACACACACACACACATACGCATATGTATATACACACACTTCAAATAGATTTGTGCAATATTATTATTATAATTGTATTACATATTTGTGGTCTTCAAACCTCTTTTATATATCTTTGATGGTAATAAAAAATAAAAATCTGAAAGAAGACAAAAAGTAATCTGATTCACAGAAACTTAGGAGATGGTGAAATCTCATAACAGGAGAGCCTGGATGTATTCAGTCTAGCTCCAAATCGAGCACTTAAATAAAAATCTGAAAATATCTTTAACTTCACAATGTCCCTTCAATTTACAGGCCTGATTTTAACCAAAATTTTCTGATGTTTATAGGATAAATATTATAAGGCAATGTTGGGAAAAATTATCTGGTCATTAAAACAATTATCTTTAATTCTATGACTTTTGTCTTGAAAGGTCTTGTCTTCCCCTTATGATCAATAGGCATCCTATGACCCTCAGCTTGAGCTGCTCCCCAGTTTTCAATATCAATCAGATAAATTCAGAGAGAGAAGGCACCTGTGAGTTGTGCTTCCATGAATTAAAAGGCACTAGCACTCCTGCATTCTAGTAAGCACGCTGTGGATTCAACAAGTTACTATGAATCCTAGGTTCAGGCTGCCTGCCAATATGTTCACAACAAATCCAGTCATGACAGCATCTTTCTTTCACAAATGCACTACCTTTAGTAGTGTTCAGGAAAAATCTGTAAACTTCTAAACTCTGGATAACCAGCAGTTTATTGTTTTTGACCACTTTATTTTATATATACATATATGTATATATATGTGCATATATATCCACATCTTAATCATACTGCTATGTACATACTTCTTTCCCCACTTACCTGATGATTTCCTTAGCCATGTATCAGTTTTAACATATTTTTGGTACTCTCTTAAACATAACTTTTCATTTGTCCTGCTGTCAGTTCATTTTCTTTATTCCCAAAATCTCCAGTCTTGCTACAGTATTTCCTTTTGTTATATATGTTTGCTATTTAAATGGTTGTATATTCTTTAGTCTGCCCATACCATGACCTACTGCCTGCCCTAATCAAGAAGCAAAGTGTAATTCTTGGAATTACCTGTCAGGTCCTTCCAAAAAAAAGACTAGACCAATTGCCTTACCCAATGACCTTTGGCAAGAGAGGATCCTTTGTCTTGGGAAAAGTTACAACTCAGAGAGAAAGCAAGTTGGATGTACAACTTCTGGTAACAAAGGAATAAATGTTTATTAGATAATGAGCAGGGCATCCCCTATTACAACCTCTCAGACCTCTGTTCATCAATCTGGGCTGCATATTAGAAACATGTGGTGAACATTTTTTTTTTTTAATTTTAAGAGTCCAGATCTTGCTCTGTTGCCCGGGCTGGAGTGCAGAGGTACCATCCTAGATCATGGCAGCCTTGAGGTGGGCTCAAGCAATCCTTCTATCTCAGCCTCCTGAGTAGCTGGGACTACAGGCACACACCACCACACCCAGCTAATTTTTTTGTTTTTTTTATAAAGATGGGATCTTCCTATGTTGAACAAACTGGTCTTGAACTCCTAGCCACAAACAGTCCTCCCATCTCAGCCTCCCAAAGCTCTGGAATTCCAAGCACGAGCAAGCACACCCAGCCTGGTGAGTTTTTAAAAATTCTGATATTTAGGACATATCTCAGAATCAGTAAACAGATTTCCTAAAGGTTAGGGCCAGGCATCAGTAGTTTCTAAAGCGGCCCAGGTAATTCCAATGTGCAACCACATTTGAGAACTGGTGTTTCTTTCTTTTCTTTTCTTTCCTTTTTTTTTAGTTTTTTTTATTATAAGGATGTGGGGTACAATTCAGGGTTAGGTATACAAACGTTGATTACGCAGGTACCCTTGTGAATGAAGTATGCCTCCCCTCCCCTAGCAGTTTCCCTCAACTGCCAATCCCATCCCCCACCCCCTGACAGTTTCCCACTACTGCCAATCCCTTTCTTATAGTATTATAGTATTATATACTGGTAGTATAATTGCTCAAGTCCGCTTATAAGTGAAAACATATAGTACTCTGTTCTTTGTTTCTGTGATAGATCACTGAGAATGATTGACTCTAAATCCACCCAAGTTGCTGCAAAGTCCATATATTTGTCCTTTATGGCTGCATTATATTCCATTATGTACACGTACCGCATTTTTAAAATCCAGTCCAGCTTTGATGGGCAACAAGTTTGGTTCCATGTTTTTGCTATTGTGAATAGAGCTGCAACAAATATATGTGTGCAGGTATCTTTTTTGTAGAATGATTTGAGTTCCTCTGGGTATATTCCCAATAGGGGAACTGCTGGGTCATATGGAAGGTCAATTTCTAGTTCTTTCAGAAACTGCCACACTGTCTTCCAAAGAGGATGCACTAGTTTGCATGAG
>CAUYQG010025933.1:0-14797 GCA_963574415.1 Tarsius wallacei
ACCCGGGGGGGCCCCCCGGGCGGCCCCGGGGGGGGCCCAACCGCCCCCCCCCACCCGGGCGGGGCCCGGGGCGGGGCCCACACCCCTTATCAACAAGGGTACCCGAACGATGCATATTTGTATACCTAGCCCTTAACTGTACCACATAATTTTAAAATAAAAAATATGTTTTAAAAATAAATAAATAATAAAATAAATATCCTTGAGGAAAAAAAAAAGTCTTAAAAGTACATAAGGCGAGCAGAAGAAAAGACGTACTATGAACAAAAATGACCGAGTTGAGACTCAAAACAGACTTTGTATCAGAAAAATTACAAGTTAGAAGATGGGTAATGACATCTTTAAGAAAAAAAAAATTCTGTCAGCCTAGAATCCTAATCCAGTAAAAATATTTTACCAACATAGTAAAGAAAATGTTTTCTCTGATCAATAAAACCAAAAAAGAATCTGTCATCATCAGACTAGTAAAACAAAGACATAATAAGAAGTCCTCAAACAGAAGAAAAATGATTACAGATAGAAAACTTTACATAAGGGAATAAAGAGCACTGAAAATAGTAATTATGTGGGTAAACATGTAGTGAAAAACTCTTGTTACTTTTACAGTAATTTTCTCAAAATATATCTGAAAATTGAAGCAAAAATGTTATATGTAGAATAAAATGGGTCAGAAGGAAGGAAGCGTAGACATCATGTTTAAACGTTCTTAAACTAACCAGGCTCGGTGGCTCAGCCTGTCATCCCATGGTTTGGGAGGCCGAGGTGAGTGGATTGCCTGAGCCCGCGGGTTCGAGACCCGCCTGGGCAACTTGGCGAGACCTCATCTCTACAATAAATCAAAAAATCAGCCGGGCGTGGTAGTGCGCGCCTGTAGTTCCGGCTACTGGGAAGGCTGAGGTGGAAGGATCGCCAGAGCCCAGCAGGTCGAGGCTGCGGTGGCTGGGAGCGGCCACTGCACTCCAGTCTGGGTGACAGAGTGAGACTCCAACTCAAAAAAAAAAATAAATAAAATAAAATAAAATAAAATATCCAGGGAAATTTGGGACAGTCCATTAATGTCCAAATTTGACTAACATTCAAAAAGAACGAATGCGAAACATCCCCCACCACCCCAGTTTCCCTGGGGCCGCATCCAAAACCCACCAAAAAGAAAGGGAGCAAACGTATACCCGCCATGAGACTTAGAACACTCCATTTGTGATTCTAGCAATGCCACACTGGAAGAAAGTCAGGCATCTGTTCAGATACTTCTGGAAACATATACTTGCTAATGGGTGGTTATACTTCAAGAATGTGGACAAGAGGCAAGGCCAGTTTTTAATGTGGCTAATGGCACTGTAATGAAAGTTTAGAGGCTTAAATTTATAATTCAAAGCACATGAACTTCCTTCTCATTACTCCCTATTGTAGGGAAGTGAGTGACCAAGAGACAAAAGAAGTTCAAAGTCACGACCTTCAGAATGGGGAATGAAAAAATACCACTTCCTTAGGTAAATATATATTAAAATAATTTACATCCAAACCTAATTTGAAATAAAGTTGCTTCCTTAACATGCCAGGGGTAGTTTGCTCATGTTCTAGAAGATTCTTGAACATATTGTCCAATGCATGTTTTTAACGTGTATAGATTTGTGTGCAAGAAAACCCAGTGTCTCTCCCCAGACATTTTTCCCAGAGAATATAACTGCTCCTTCATAAGTAGATGTCACATTAAGAAAAAAGCTGTTCAGTGGTCATCATTGAGGCACACTGTCCTTTGTGCCGCATGGGGGGAATAATTCTGTAGGCGGGCGCTCTCTTAGCAGGAGAGAAAGGGAGGCCGCCATGGCTGGATTGGGGGCGAGCATATCAAGGAGAGAGTTGTGTTGGTGAAAGTGAAGCCTGGCCCAGCTGTGACCCTGGAAAGCGTGCTGAAGGACGGGGTGGGGAGTGGGTACAACAGGGGACAGAAGGAGGGATGAAAAGGGATGGAGGAAGGTGAGACATGAAAAGAGGGGAAGGGTATCTGGATGCAAGGAGGAAAAGGGGGAAAGCAGGGGGAGAGAGAGAGCCCGAAATGATCAAAATATTAAATAAAAATTAAATCAGGAAACCAAAGTCAGGCAAATGGTTACATACGTAATCTGATTCCACCAGCATACTTACGAAGAATGACGTGGGTGATAACGAATGCAAATATAAAGACTGTCAGAAAAGACAGAGATAAAATAAACATATAAAAAAATCTGTAGTTTCTTTTCCCCACACAGTTGCCTACCCAGGGACAGTGGTGATCAAACCGTTCTGAAATGAGAGGCAGAGAAAAAAAGGTGGAAATCAATTAATCAAATGTCTTTTTACTTGAGGGAGTCCCTCCCCTCCCAACCAATACTCTCAGACTATAACAAAACGATATCATACTACATATTTCCAAATTAACCAAGCAGAGAAATGCTTCACATCGACACATTTCAAGAACACCATTAGTCTTTCAACAGAACTTAGCTGTTTTGAAAAAACAAAGTGTGTGTGTTCTTCTCAAATGGCAACTAAGGAAGTAGGGTTGCAAATTCTCATTTGTTTAAGAAAAGTAAAAATTCCCCTCTTTTGTAAAAAGAAAGAAAGAAAGAAAGAAATCTCTTTGCATTTGTTGACCAATCTTCCTTAGGGTGGAACCAACATCATCTGATGGTAAGGGTTGGGCTGGGCAGGGGCTGGATGTGATACTGGGTGGCCTGCCTGGCATAGTATGTGGCCACACAGAGAGGTCACAAGGAGCCTAGGAGAAGACAGAGGGACAAGCCTTTGTTCCCCATCCCTGTAACAAATATTAATTACATATACCAAAGCATTTTTTTAAACCTCAAACACTCCCATGAGGAAAATGATGCTGTTGTCCCATGTGACAGATGAGTAAACTGAGGCGTAGAGAGTTGGGAGACTGCCCACACGGGGCCATACAGCTCAGAGAGTGGAACAAGAACTTGAGGCCAGGTCCTTCGGAGTTGCTCCTGCCTTTGGCGCTTTATAAGTAACAGAGCGCTGAGCTGAGTGAGGGCTGCTGGGGAGCTCACTAATGGGCAAACGACTTAGCTTCTTCCTTGGGTGCTTTTGCAAACTTAGCTTCTACCCAGTTTTCCTGTTTTATCTATATGTGCTTAAAATCATACAGGGAGAGCTACAGAGGCGTCACGATATAAACCAAACATTATAAAGTCAGGAAATGTAGTCCGTTTCATGACTTTCTGATCATGTATCATAAGCCACTCATCTTATGTTTTACATCAAATGTAAAACTTATTTCTCGAAAAGGGCATGAGGATACCTGGGTTTTGGTGGTGGCAGAGGAACTGTGAGAGAATCATTGCTGTCTGCATGTAGTATTAACAAGAAATAGTCAACTGGGGCAGAGGACATGAGGAGAAATTTCAGAGCTCCCTGGCCTGGTAACAGTTGCTGAGAGTAATTACTCTTGGTGTGCCCATGTGAGTTACATGTTATCATGTGCTGCCAACCCCACATGGCTGGAAAAGCTAATTCCTGCATAAAAACAACCTCATGGGGGCCCGGGGAAAGAGGGATGAGTAAGTGGAACACAGAGAATATTCAGGGTAGTGAAAATACCCTGTGTGATCCTATAATGATAGATATACATAAATATATGTTTGCCCAAGGCCTCACAATCTACAATGCCAAGAGTGAACCCCAATGCAAACTATGGACGTTGGATGATAATGATGTGTCAATGCAGGCTCATCAATTGTAACAAGTTTGTCCACTCTGGTGGGGAATATTGGTAAGGGGGGAGGCTATGCATGTGTGGGGGCAGGGAAGGGGGGACATGGGAACTCTTCGTACTTGCTTCTCAATTTTTGCAAGAAACTCAGATGGCTATGAAAAAAAGTAATGTCTTTAAATATTAAAAACAAACTGACCAGGCACGGTGGCTCACACCTGTAATCCCAGCATTTAGGGAGGCCAAGACAAGAGGGTTGACTGAGCCCAGGAGTCTGAGACCAGCCCGGGCAATAATGTGAAACCCTGTCTCTACCAAAAAAAAAAAAAAAAAAAAATCAAAAAATTGGCCAGGTGTTGTGGTGCGCACCTGTAGTACCACCTATTTTGGAGACTGAGACAGAAGGATTACCTGAGCCCAGGAGGTTGAGGCTGTGGTGAGCCATGATGGTGTCACTGTGCTCCAGCCTGAGCGACAGGGAAAGACTCTGTCTCAAAAAAATCTAAATAAATAAAAATAATAAAAATAAACTTCATTTCCCAAGTCACTGATCTAGTCAGTCCGTACAATGAGAGGTCTACGCGAATAAGAGCACAAAGAATCTGGATCAGCCAGATTTTTCTAAGACTTTGTGGCTGTCATTTGGAGAACCGCTTTTCTTCTCAATATACGACTGAGAAAATGGGAATGAAAGTAGAAGCTGGGGTAAAAAACCACATGCATGACTGACCAAGGAGGCAGATCAGGAAATTTCATGCATGTGGTGGGTTGAGCCTTGTCACTGAAGCGAAAAACAAAATAGAAGGAAATAGAGCCTGGGAGGCGTCACCGATGCTGCGGACACCCCACCCGAAGCACAAGGGTCTCACAGCCCCTTGCAGATCCTTTCTAGGGTGCACTGTCATTGCATCTTTAACATAGAACGTCTAATAACAGCTAAGCCGTGATGCTGTGCTGTCCTGAGAGAGGCCTAATAACTGCAGAGATGAACACAACAGATGAGGTGGATGAGACCGTTGCTCATGGAGTCTGGGAGGTCTCTTGGGAAACCAGAGCCCTGCTGTCTTAGGGGTGTTGTGTGAACTCCTGGCTCTCTAGCTGCCCTGAGTGGAAAGCAGTTTCTATCTGGAAACTTGTCTTATTGGAAACTTTTTTCTGCCACTAAAAATGTAGGCTCACTAAGAAATTCTTATATTGAATATTTTTCGAGTCCTCCATTGTGTTTGTTGAATTTATGGGGGTAAATTCAGGCACCTCTGTGGGGCCAAAATGTGTTTGAGTCCATGGGCCGGTGGTCTCATCAGTCTCATCCCTGCCAAACATAATCTTGTACCCCAACTCTGGGTCCTCTCCCCACCTCCCTTTCTGTGCTTTTCTCTCTGCCTGACATCTGATGACTGGCTGCATACCAGGTTCAGCCTGAGCCTCTTCTCTTCCCTGTGGACTATTTCTCTCACAGGTAGTCTCTTTTCATCCCAAAGTTCCCAAAGGCCGACTATACACTGATGATGCCAATATGGCCGCCTCCTGCCTTAAGCAACAACTCTTGCTAAATGGCTTCACTGGCATCTCAAACTTGACTGGTCCTAGAGAGGACTTTGTCTCCTCTCTTCCCAAACATGTGCCTCTGCATACTCCCCATCTGACCAGTTGCTCAACCCAGAACTCCAGGCTTCATTCCTGACCCAGCCCTTTCCCTCACCCCCACACCCAATCCGTGAGCAAGTCCTATTAGCTCTACCCTGGTTTCATCTGAAATCATCTGCTATGGTCTGACTGTGTCCCCCAGAGTTCATGTGTTGGAAGCGTAGTCCCCAAGGCTACAGTGTTGAGAGGTGGGAACTTTAAGAGGTGGTCAGGTCATGAGGGCTCTGTCTTCTTGAATAGATTAATGACACTGTCACAGAAGTGATAGTGACGTTAATCCATTGTCACCTCTCACATGCATATGTACATTCTCTTGCCCTTCCACCTTCTGCCATGGGATGACACCAGCAAGAAGGCCCCCACCAGATATGGGCCTCCGTCTTGGACTTCCCAACCTCCAGAACCATAAGACATAAATCTGTTCTTTACAAATGACCCACAAAATAGATTAAGACATCATCATATTGAATTTTTACTTGTTCTTGTCGGCCAACCCTGCTCTAAGCCTAATACATATTTGTCAGATAACTGAATACACCCTCATACTATCAAAAGGACATCTGCTTGAGCAAGTTCATTGCCCGAGGTCACAGTTAATGCACAGCACAACTGGGACAGGGCTGAGTTCTATCTGTCTTTGAACTTGAGCTCTTGACCACTAAATACCACACTGCCTTTATTGAGTATTTTCCATGTACCCAGCACCATATCGAGTGCTAGGAATACTAAGAAACAACACCACAAGGCTCCATGGCTCCAAAGAGTTCTTTATCATATTTGGTGAAGACACAATTTTCAGACTCCCCAGTACTCTTCAAATCCAAGGAATGAATTCCTAATAAGCCTAACTTAGCTTCTACATTAGTCAACTCAATCTCCATTATTGGCAGCATTTAGCATTCCTCCCTTACAGGCCAAGGATGAACATGGGCTACGGAAGCACCGTGGTGGCCTCACATGGTGGCTTGTTCTGTTCTGGGTGGGAGGAGCCGCCCTTCTGCTCAGCATGTGCTCAGAAGAGAGGCAGGAAGTTAAGGAACTGGATGGGGGTATACTTTCCATTGGGGAGGAGAGTGAGACTCAACTTCCAGGGTGGAAGAGTAGGCACAAATTGGGCACACGTGGAGCTGGAGAGAGAGTAAGTGGCCGCAACAGATGTGACCTCCTTGTTCACCAAGTGAACAGCATCTGGGAAGTTTCAAACAGCCGTCATTGGAGTATTATTTGTCTATTTTCTGGGCAGAAAAATTGAATGGGTGTCCTGTGTAGGAGTGGCAGAGGTAGGGTGCATGTGATGGGAGGTTTGTTTTGAGGTTGTTGCCCCATCCCTTGATTCTAAAGTGTGGGTCTTGCCAGAAAGGAGAGATTGCTATTCAACAATATTTCTGGAGGATTCCTTTAAAAATAACGAGGAACTATTCCCTAAATAAGGGCTGTGGAAGGGAACACTGGAGATAGGGTGTGGTTGGATAATAATGCAATGGAGTTAGCTTTAAAATAATGAGGCAGAGTTAGCTAGCTGGGGAGGCCTGACCACACCTATGCCTGCAATGATAGCTTTGTTTTCCTCTTTCTTCCAGATGACTCATAGAGGTGAGGACTAATTTTTGGTCACCTTATGGTTCAGACACCTAAGTGCCTGGCACACAGCAAACAATAAATATGCATTAAGAAAGGAATGTCTGGCTTGCCACAGTAGCTCATACCTGTAATCCCAGCACTTTGAAAGCCTTGCTTGAGCCCAGGAGTTTGAGACCAGCCTAATCAACATAACAAGACCTCATCTCTACAAAATAATTTTTAAAAAATTAGCTGGGCATGATGGCATGTGCCTGAAGTCTCAGCTACTTGGGAGGCTGAGGTGAAAGGCTCACTTGAGCCCAGGAGGTCACAAACTCCAGCCTGGGTGACAGAGTGAGACTCTGACTCAAAAATGAAAACAAAAGAAATGTCTTTAATCACCTTTAATAGGTTTATGAGTGATCACTACCACTGGTTGCCAGGTAGAGACATTGGAAAATGCTGGCAAAAGATAAGATTTCAGGCATACCAAGCACAGGAAAGAGCAGGAGTCCATGATGTTTTGAATATGTCCAGAGAACACTGAGGGCTGGAAGATCTTGACTCGGGCTAACACTGCTGAGGACAGTTGTTAGTGGGAGGGGAAGCACACGGAAGCAGTGGGAGGGGAAAGACAGTGGGGGGGGGGGGGACACCCAGGAGGATTTATTCAAAGCCCCGCAGGGTGCCAGTAGGAGCCCCAGAGGCTATAGCGGAATGTACATCACCGGCCCACAGATCCACAGTGCAGTGGGAAAAAAGGTTCCACCAAAAGGTTCCCAGTGGGAACACAGTTTAGGAAAAGGAGCTATGGTCCAGCTTTGCTAACCTAGCACTTTAATAAAATAATAATAAAAATAATGTTATTAATGATTAAAGAAAGCTACCAGTCACTGAGTACCTGTCCGAAGCATCATTTTGTTGAACTTGACAACAGCCCTAGCATGAGGTGGGAATCCTCATTCTATAGAAGAGGACAGAAGAGGAGGCCAGGTAGAGAGGACACTGGCCCCACCCTGAGCTGAGTTGACTGTACCCCTCCTTGGATTAGAGGACGATTTAATTTCTGGGAGAGATCAGCTATGGAAAAAGAGGTTGTAACAATAAGGAGAAATGGAGAAGTGTTAAGATGGGATGGGGACAGAAAAATCCACTGATACATTGAGGGGAAAGTATTCGCAAAACTTGTGTTTGAAGGCTGCTGGGAAAAGGAACCAAGTACTGATTTTTAAAAAAAAGTTTATCATTTAAAATCTCCCAGAAATCAGGTTCTAACACTGGCCCCCAAAAGTGGAATCAGGCCGGCATAGTGGCTCAAGCCTGTAATCCCAGGACTTTGGAAGGCCGAGGTGAGGGATTGCCTGAGCCCATGGGTTCAAGAACAGCCTGGGCAACTTGATGAGACCTCATCTCTACAGTAAATCAAACAATTAGCTGGGTGTGGTAGCACGTGCCTTGTAGTTCTGGCTACTTGGAAGGCTGAGGCAGAAGGATTGCTGGAGCCCAGCAGGTTGATGCTGGGTTGGCCGTGAGCTTGCCACTGCACCCCAGCCTGGGTGATGGAATGAGACTCCAAAAAAAAAAAAAAAAAGGTGGAATCAAGATTTGGATAAAAATCACGTCTGACAGCGAGCATTGGACCCCAGAGCTGAGATTCTGTACTTTCTGTGCAGTGGTCCCAGGCTCTGGGCACAGGGGCTCAGTTTGGGCAGAAGATGGGAAATAAAATCCCAAATTTCTTTCCAAGAGCGTCTTGAGAATCATGTGGAAAAAAATAGATGGAAATGTGCAACTGAAGATTAGAACTACTAATTTAAATGTTAATTACATTTAAATTAAGTTAAATGTCTTTAAAGGTTTGAAGTGGAAAATTACTTTTCTTTACACCTAGGGTTTTTTTACCTCCCAAATTAAAAAAAACGTTGTCTTACAAGGCATTCTCCATTTATTGTTTAGAAGGACGAACACTGACATAGGTGGTTCATTTTGTATATGACCATTATGGTCCCCACATAATTCATAAAATTGTGAATTTACATAGCAAACTAGCTAAAGGATCAGAAGAATTCGGCTGCTTTAAACCTTTGGTCCGATCTGAGTTATACAAGGGGGCTCCCAAAAATCTGGAATTAATTTATAAAAAATTGTATATTTTTTCTTACATACTTAAACTTCAGTCACCTCCAAAGTACTCTGTTTGATGCAATACACCTATCAAGACACTTTTTCCACTGTACAAAACAGTTTTTGAACTCATCCATTTTGAAGCCTTTTAGTGTTTCTGCTGTTTTTTGTTTCACTTCTTCCATATCAACAAAACACTTCCCTTTGAGGACTTTTTTTTAATCCAGGGAAACAAAAAATAGTCATTTGGAGTGAGATTAGATAGATAGAGAGGGTAGGGCATGGGGGTCTTGCTGTTTTTGGTCAAAAACTGCTGAATACTCAGTGTAGTATGAACAGGTATTCTCAAAAGTCACCCATCATGAAATGTGCAAATGTGTTGAAAGAATTTCCACACACACACACACACACACACACAATTAACTGAAGCTGGATGCAGCTTCTCATAACAATGCTAGCTGGTACACTGATGCTGATGCGTTCCTAGAACCCACTTACTAGTGGGGAAAACCTGTACTACAAGGTGCCTGCCCTCCACAACATAATTCCACGTTTTCTTGGGTCCCCCCTCAAATAGCCTTCCTGCTATGTCTGACAACTGGTGAGATTCCTGACAAGCAGCCTCACTTGTGCCTTGCTCCACCTCCTTCTCTCTCTATCTAGCCTTTATATCTGACCTTGCTAAGTGCTGGCCATCATGCTAAGTACTTTACACGAATTGTGCCATTTAATTCTCCCAAATCTGAAGAGTTTGTTGCTATTACTCCCATTTTACAGGTAAGAAAACTGCAGATGGAGGAGTTGGCATTTGAACTCTGAACTGACACCTGTGACTGCCACCTGCGTCAATTCTCTGCTGGCTGCTGTGTCTGGGGTCCCTAAGTACCCAAGGCATCCCACTTGGAGCAGACACTAAGCTCAGCTGCTGAGCGGGTGAAGGGATGCTCCAGGCCCAGCACATCAGCAGAAGTGGGAACAGGGTGGAACTTGCCACACCCAACCTTTGGGCCTTTCCTGGGCTGGGCTTCTATTCTCAGCAGCACCCCCATGTCTTGAGATTCCCATCCTTCATCAAGTCCAGGTGGCCTCATCCTCCGCAAAGTGAGCATCGGAAGAAGTAGAAACTTCTTATGGAGACATGGATTTGACAAAGCTGCCTGGCGATCCTTATTGTGGAGACTGTATGCTGTGGTTTGAAGGTTTGTCCCCTCTGATCTCACACTGAAACTTAATTTCCACTGTAACAGAATTTAGAGCGAGGGAAATCTGACTACAGTATTTGATAGGTGGAACCTTTGGGAGATAATTAGGATCCAGATGAGGTCATGAGAGTGGGCGCATTGGTAGCTTTAGAAGAGGAGAAAGAGAAATGTGAGCCAGCATGCTCAACCCCTTACCGTGTGATGCCCACAGAGAGCCCTGTCAGCAAGAAGACCCTCACCAGAGATGCCCCCTCAACTTTGGACTTCCCAGTCCCCAGAGCTGTAGGAAATAAATCCCTTTTCTCTACAAATTACCTCAGAAATTCAGTTATAGTAACAGAAAGTGACTGAGAGGGGGGTTATCTTGGCAAAGTGATGTATCAGGGAAGGTGTCTCACCCACCCTCTCCCCTCAGCTCCTTTTCTGAAACTGAGTTCTCCTATCTGCCTAATTGTATGGAAAAGCAAAATCAAGAAATCATATTGGCTAATTCTCTGGCCTTAAAGCATTTCTACAGCACTTCTGCACAGGGACTCAATTTCTTCACATGTAAAAAGTTGGATTAGACAAGCTCTAAGATGCCTTTTAGCTGGAAGATTAAATGCAAAAAGACTCTGTGTTTTATTAGCACCTGAATGAATTCTTCTGGTCTTGGATCCTTGCCAGTGTCTTATAAATTAAGAT
This sequence comes from Tarsius wallacei, assembly GCA_963574415.1. Classification (NCBI taxonomy): domain Eukaryota; kingdom Metazoa; phylum Chordata; class Mammalia; order Primates; family Tarsiidae; genus Tarsius; species Tarsius wallacei. Next base: position 10,933 of record CAUYQG010025933.1, read on the forward strand.
TCTGCAGCATTTAGCTCCATTTGTTAGAAGAAACTAAAACACTGCAATGTAAAGCCAATTAGCAAATGCAGATTCGTTGTGAGCTTTATGCTACAATGTATCATAATCTTGGACAGTGGTGTGGCCCACTCTAAAGTGCCCCTTCCCCGACCTCCTTGGTCCTGGGGTTTCCTGTCCTGGCTTTGCTGCCACCTGGTAGGTCACTGAGTGTCTTTGGTCATGAGATGACGACGGAGCTTGACTAACAGACAATGAAGGTCCCTTCAGCTCCCCATATGGGCAGTTTTACACATTTCTATTCCCTCGAGTGCTCTAGGTTTGTTTAACTTCTGTTTTTAGCTTTGCTTTTCAATGTTGGGGGAATTTTGTACTTCAAGGAGGAGGTAAAGCACGCACCACAGAGGCAAGCATTTTGAAGCAAGTGATACCATGAGTTAGATCTGACAGTTAGAAACAAAGATGATTAGGAAGCTGTGCGAATCAAAGTAAAAGGTCTTGCTGGAGAAGGTGTAGGAGAAGGAGGGAAAGATGATTTCCTTTGTAATGTAAATTTTTTTGATAAGAGTTGTAAGAAGAGTAGAAAGAGGTTATTTAAAAAATCCAACTGGCCAGTTAGGATCCCAAAGGAAATCTTGCAATTTCCAAAATATGGTTTGGGGTGAATCCTCATTTGAAATAGTCCATTTTAGCCGGGCTCGGTGGCTCAGCCTATAATCCCGCGCTTTGGGAGGCTGAGGTGAGTGGATTGCCTGAGCCCGTGGGTTCGAGACCCGCCTGGGCCACTTGGCGAGACCTCATCTCTACAATAAATCAAAAATTAGCTGGGCGTGGTAGCGTGTGCCTGTAGTTCCAGCTACCTGGAAGGCTGAGGCGGAAGGATCGCCGGAGCCCAGCAGGTCGAGGCTGCGGTGACCAGGAGCGGCCACTGCACTCCAGTCTGGGCGTCAGTAAGACTCCAACTCAAAAAAAAAAAAAGAAATAGTCCATTTTAACTAGGCAGGAGGGACTGAGTTCTCCTCTCTACCCTACCTCACTCCCAGCACCCTCTTCTTTGGCAAGAATCAAAATAAGCATCCACTGGAGAGGTCTTTGAGCTTCCTGGAATGTAGACTCTGGACGAGCCCTCATCATCATTATGATAAGATCAGTAATAAAAGTTCCAATGTGTACATCCTCAAGAAAAGTCTTTGTACATTGGTGGTCCTTAGTTGCCACTTGGGAAACTCTGAGATAAGCTCTACCATAGGCAAGTGCTTGGTATTCAGTGCATCCACCCACTCCCTGACCCACCCAAGCCCCGTCAGCATTGGCCCTCACACCGTCTTTGGCTTAGCAGGACCAGAAACTATGCCTAGGAGTTCACCTTAATTCCCTGTGGAGTAAAACAAATTTGTCTTGCAAATTTGAGAAACGAATTTGTGCTATCATTCAACACTACCCCAGAAGCATCTCAGTGCCTTTCTAGAAAGTGCAGACCTTGAACTCAGTAGCACTGCCTTATGTCCGAATGGCTTACACATCTCTAGGACTTTCTGTTCACAGTCTTTATTTCACTCTATATCAACCCTATGAGGTGGATGCCAGAGCTTCCCAGAGGACAGGAGAGGATATCAGCTCAGAGCTAAAGCCCTGAACCAAAGCTTCTGATGTCTAGCCACTGCTTTTTCCATGCCCTCCAAACACTCGAATCTTATGTTCTTTCATGTCCATTTACTAGAATTTCTCAGAGCCTCAGTCAATTTACTCTCAAAAGTAAAGGTTTTCAAATTGAGTTATCTCATGGGTATACTATACATGGAACTCTGGCAATTCTAAGGCTCTTCAAAACCTTTTAACTTGACTATACATATACACATTTTGAAAATCATATTCCTAACAGGCATGCTTTTCCAGACTAAACATGTTTCTGTGATCTTGTAGCAAATAATTTACATCATCCAGGCATAGAGTGTTGTGTCTATGAGCAGAATCCAGAGGCTTAATGGGTTGATGCTAGCTCCCTTAAGAGGCAAGCTGTCGTGTGTCTAAGTAGACCTCTTAAAAAAAAAAGACATTCCATTTTTCTAATTTGAAACTGTGGACACAACTTCCATACTAGCACTAAGATACAAGGCCAGTTCTAGGAAGGGAATACAGATACGTACTGTGCTTCATAAGTTTCAAGGTGCTTTTTCATGTACGCCCTCATCTGGAAATAAAAATATATACATACTGTGGTGTCTCATGACTGTCACTAATCCTGTGCTACAACGAGATTACAGGGACAGGTGTTAGATGGGGAACAGGAGGGACAGCTCCCCTACTCATGGTCCCCCTGTACGTGCTTGGAAAGATTCGCCTGGATAATATCTTCTTACAAGGCTGCTACTCATGTTTAGAATGTTCATGACCGCCCTCAGCTTCCCATCCCTAAAAGGTGAACAGTGGCCAGAAGGAGCTTTCCACGGTCTGAGATCTGGGGCCAAGGGCACTCTTGCTGTCCAGACTCTCTGTCAGCAGTCCTTGAGACTCAGTCTAGTTTTCTGGGGACAATCCTGGCTGCCCCAATTTGCAATATGGTGTGGAAACAAAGCCACACTCAGGTGGGCCAAAGGGGTGTTTGACACCCAGAAGTCATCCATAGGGTCTCCCAACATTCTCATGGCATGCCGTCCCTCCACAGGAACGACTGACCCCTGAAGTATCTGTTCCTCCTGCCTCATGTGTCAGTGGGATTTGAGGGTGTGCATCTGAAGGTCCACAATTCCTCATCCCTCAGGTCAAGGCTTGGTGATCTGCAAACACGCAGGCATGGGAAGGTGCGGCTGGGAGTGTGGAGTCCCCATAGTCATCCTTCTGACCCAAGGCCACTCGCCCTCTGAGGGTGCGTGTGGATATTGCTGTCCCTGGTTTCATCCTTGGGCTTGATGTTTCCCACAGATCCATTCTCCTCTGGTGAACTGGTGCTGGCGTCCAACTGCCCATAGGACAGGGCTACCTAATTGTCCCACAGACCTCTTCTATTCCCCAGGTACCGGGTGGTCAACAGGAATTAATTGTAGTTGTGGTCTTTTCTATCCTTCTGCTCCCCTCCCTTCCTCCCTCCTTTCCTTCTTTCTCTATCTCTCTTCCTCCCTACCTCCCTTCCTTCCTCTCTCCCTTTGAGTTGGGGGTCTCAGGCTAGAGAGTGCAGTGGCTTGACGACGGCTCACCACAGCCTTGACTTCCTGGGCTCAGGTGATCCTTCTGCCTCAGCCTCCTGAGTAGCTGGGACTACAGGTACATGCCACCACACTTGACTAATTTTTAAATTTTTTTGTAGAGATGAGGTCTTGCTACGTTGCCGAGGCTGGCTTTGAACTCCCGGGTTCCAGCAATCCTCCCGTCTCGACCTCCCAAAGTGCTGGGATTACTGGCATGAACCACCACACCTGGCCCTATGTCTGTTTTCTATATTGAGTTTCCTCATCATTTTTCATTTTCCAAAATGGGCTACTGCTTACAACAACAGCAACAACAACAACAAAAAGATTTCCAGTCAGCTAGTAAACACTTAAGCTCTAAGTGAATCTCCTCGTGTCTGGTGTTGCGATGTTGAATTGTTTAAAAACACCGGCATGAGCCGGGCTCGGTGGCTCAGCCTGTAATCCCGCGCCTTGGGAGGCTGAGGTGAGTGGATTGCCTGAGCCCACGGGTTCGAGACCCGCCTAGGCAACTTGGCGAGACCTCATCTCCACAATAAATCAAAAAAAATTAGCCGGGCGTGGTAGCGCGCACCTGTAGTTCCAGCTACTTGGAAGGCTGAGGCGGAAGAATCGCCGGAGCCCAGCAGGTCGAGACTGCGGTGGCCGGGAGTGGCCACTGTACTCCAGTCTGGGAGACAGAG
>CAUYQG010025934.1:0-35128 GCA_963574415.1 Tarsius wallacei
AAGATAGACAAGTGGGACCTCATTAAACTGACAAGCTTCTGTAAAGTCAAACCATCAAGAGAGCAGGGAGACAGTCTACAGACTGGGAAAAAGTATTTGCCAACTCCAGGTCTGACAAAGGCTTAACATCTGGGATCTATAAGGAACTCAAATGTGCGGAAAAGAAAAAAACAAACAACCCCATTATAAAATGGGCAAAAGACATGAACAGATACTTCTCAAGGGAAGACATCCGAGCAGCCAACAGACACATGAATAAATGTTCAACCCCACTAATCATCAGGGAGATGCAAATCAAAACCACTCTGAAATACCACCTAACTCCAGTCAGAATGGCAATTATCAATAACTCAAAAAATAACAGTTGCTGGAGAGGGTGTGGCGAAAAGGGAACACTTCTACACTTTTGGTGGGAGTGTAAACTAGTGCAACCTCTGTGGAAAGCAATGTGGCAATTCCTAAAAGCTCTAAATACCAACCTCTCATATGACCCTGCAATCCCCCTACTGGGAATATACCCTGAAGAACTCAAATCACTCTATAAATAAGATACCTGAACACGTATGTTTATTGCAGCATTGTTCACAATAGCAAGAACCTGGAAGCAACCATGCTGTCCATCAAAAGAGTACTGGATTAAAAAAATGTGGTACATATACACAATGGAATACTACGCAGCCATAAAAAAGAACAAAATCATGAAATTTGCAGCAACCTGGATGGAACTAGAGTCTATAATACTGAGTGCCCTCTCACAGAAACAAAAAACTGAGTATCACATGTTCTCACTCATATAGTAGACCTTGATCATCCAACGTATTACCACAAGAAAATGACTGACAGTGGTGGGAAACTGTGCGGGGGAGGGGGAGGGTGATGAGATTAATGGTAGTAAATATCTGTCTGGGGACGGGGAGAAACTTCCTATCAACAAGGGTGGCTGAACGAGGTATATTTGTATACCTAACCCTTAACTGTACCCCACAATAACATAATAAAAAATATTGAATAAAAAAAATCAATGAGAAACTATTGAGAGAATAATATATATAAAAATGTAATTTACCCACCACATAAGCAGATATAAAATCAAGAACCACATGATTATCTCAACAGACCCAGAAAAAGCATTTGACAAAATCCAACATCTCTTATTGACAAAAGTCCTCAAACACCGAGGCATTGAAGAAACAATTCCTCACAATAATAAGAGCTACCTGTAGCAAACCAGCAGCCATCATCACACTTAACAGGAAGAAGCTGGATGCATTCCTCCTAAGAACTAGAACAAGACAAAGATGTCCACTCTTACCACTCCTCTTCAACATAACACTGGAAGTCGTAGGCAAAGAAATTAGTTAAAAGAAAGGAATTAGAAGTCTCCAAAGAAGAAAAGAGGAACTTAAATTATTTATCTTCACAAATGGTAAAATTCTATACCAGGAAAACCATATAGATTCTGCCAAAAAAATTTTAGCTCTGACGAACAACTTTGGTAAAGTTTTGGTATACAAAATCAATACACACACACACACACACACACAAAACCAAGCAGGTAAAGGACCAAACAAAAAACACAATTCCATTTATTATAACTCCCCCCAACACACAACACCTCAATATTCCTCTAACCAGAGGTGAAAGATCTTTACAGAAAGAATTACAAAACACAGCACAAAGAAATACAATATGACAAAAACAAATAGAAGAATATTCCATGCTCATGAATTGGAAAGATCAATTGTCAAGATATTCATACATGATACATACCCAAATCAATCTTCTGATACAGTGCAATCCCTATCAAATTACCAGCAATATTTTTTCATCGACCTAGAAAAAACAATACTTAAATTCATACAGAAGCAAAAAAGAACCCAAATAGCTAAAGCAATCCACAGTAAAAAGAACAAAGCTTGTGGTCTCACACTCTGAAACATCAAACTGTATTACAAGACTACAGTAACTAAAACCACATAGTCCTGGCACAAAAATGGACATATAGACCAATGGATCTACAACCAACCGACTAATTTATCTTTGACAAAACAGATAGAAGCAAACACTGGAGAAAGAGAATCCTATTTTGTAAATGATATTGGGAACACTGACTAATCACATGCAGAAAAATGAAATGATCCCTATCTATCACCATATACAAAAAGTAGCTCAAAATTTTTCAAGGACTTAAACGTAAAACCTCAAACTACAAAAATCTTAGAAGAAAACCCTCTCCTGGTCATTGACCTAGGCAATGAATTCATGGTCAAATCCTCAAAAGCAAATGCAGCAAAACCTAAAATTGACAGATGGCATTTTATCAAGCTAAAAAGCTTCTGCAAAACAAAAGAAAACATCAAGAGAGTAAAGAGACAGCCCACATAACTGAGAAAATATTTGCAAAGTATGCACCTGAGAAAGGCTTAATACCCAGAATCTATAATAAACTAGTCTACAGGAAAAAACAAAACAAACAACCCCATTCAGAAATGGGCAAAGGACACAGTCACTTCTCAGTGAAAGACATACAAGCAGCCAAACAAATAAAAAAAATGCTCAGCATAACTAATCATCATAGAAATGCAAATCAAAACTAAAATTTCACACTGGTCATGATGGTTACTATTAAGAAGCCAAAAAACAAATGGTATTGGCAAGGCTGCAGAGAAAAGGAAATGCTTGTGCATTCTTGATGGGAAAATAAGCTAGTTGATCCTCTGTAGAAAGCAGTTTGGAGATTTCTCAAAGAACTAAAAACAGAGTTACTATTCAACCCAGCAATCCTCCTTCTGGGATTATTCTCAGAGGAACATAAATCATTGTACCAAAAAGACACTCACACTTCTATGTTTATTGTAGGTCTATTCACAATAATAAAAACATGGAACCAACCCAGATGCCTATCGATGGTGAGCTGGGTAAAGAAAATGTAGTACATACATGCAATGGAATACTATGCAGCCATAAAAAAGCACAAAATAATGTCCTTTGCAGCAACATGGATATAGCTGGAAACTATCATACTAACTGAATTATCACAGAAACAAGAAACAAAATACAGCATGCTTTCACTTGTAAGTAGGCAGTAAACACTGGGCAAACACAGGCACAAGGATGGGAAGACACCAGACACTGCTAAAAGAGGAATGGAGGGAGGTACAGCAAAGTACACAAAAACCACCCATCAGGTACCATGCTCACTATCAGAAAGGGTGGGAGAGGGTTCATCAGAAGTCCAAACCTCACCTTCACAAAGTATATTTATGTAACAAATCCTCATATGTACCCCTGATTCTAAAATAAAAATTTTTTAAAAGTTTGCCTGCATTAAAAAATAATACACATACATATATTATGTAATATAATGCATATATTGCATAATTTAGTTAGTGGCTTAATACAATACATTTTTTGAACAATTAGTCATGCTATATAAACAATAATTACTGAAAAAACCTAAAGTATTTCCTATATAATAAAATAACAAAATATCTGGAAATAAACTTAAGAAGACTTATGCAAGATAAATATAAAAATACTTATAATGTTAATGAAAGACAAATACAAGCTTAAACACATGCTAAACTAAACCTTGGTGTATATAAGACATTTTATATAATCTAGTTTTTCCCATTAAATCTTAAGTAACGTATCCAAATGAAGATATCTAAAAGTTTTTTCTAAAATGGCAAGTTTATTCTAAATTTCATATAATTATATGACTAAATAAGAAAGAAGAGACAAGAAAATTTTAGATTTGGAAAATGTTGAAGAAAGAACTAGCTCTCATATTTATTAAAACATTTAAAAGCTGCATTATAATAAAATGGCACCACTTGAAAAATCAGCAGACAGATCAATGGAGCAAAACAGGATATCCAAGAATTGTGCCAAAATACATACAAGATTTTAGTACATGAAAATAATAAAATTTTAAGTCAATGAGAAAAAAGATAAACTATTTAATAGATAGTTTTGAAAAACATGGTGGTCATTAATGATAGCAATTGAATTTGTAAGTTATAACTGAATCTAAAATTATTTCCAGAAAGAAAAAAATGCCAATATAACAGAACTACAATAACATATAAAGAAGCTTAATACTTTTGAGGAGAGGAAGGCCTTAATATGTAAAAAAAAATATAATCCAGAATCCATAAATTGAAAGATTAATATATTTAATTGCAATAAAATAGAAAATTATGCATAGCATAAACATCACATAAATAAACAATATTAAAAACAAATTTGGTGAATAATTTGCAGCTTATACCACAATGACTTACTATATAAAGAGCTTCTAGATATCAAGAAGAAAATTTTCTAAAACCAAGTAGAAAATGGACAAATAATGTGAAATTACACTTCAAAGAAATGGAAAAACAAAATGCTTTTTTCAAAATGTAAAAAAACTACCAACTTTTTAAAAATAAAAAGACAACACCAATACAAACTACAATACAATATAATTTTTTATTTATAGTGTTGATAGTAGTTTTGGAAAACAATACTACCATTTATTGCTTGTTGGAACCTAAATTTGAATGACAGTCATAGAAATTCACACTTTTAAAATATAGGTCTGTTTCTAGTGAGTTGCCCTTACCTTAATGAAATATTTCTACAGCAATAGTACTTGAAACATTAGATGTTATAACAAAAAAGGGAAATATATTAAATACCCATTAATATGGGTTTAGTTATAAAAAGTATATAAATTATGTTGCATCCATTCAATGTAACAAACATTAATTGAAATAATGTAATTAACTTAAAAATAGAATACTTGTACATAGACTGATCTGGAAGAATCTTTAATTTATATTTCTAAGTGCTAAACAGCAAAGGACAGAATGTGTGTTGCATGCTCAGAAGATTCCATAAGAAATTAAAAACAGGAGGTGTCCCGGGGGAGAAAACCAGTGTGCTCATTCAGAAACGTAACTTTTTAAATTCTAAACCAATTGAATGTTGCCAGCTGAAACCATTTTTTTTCTAAATCAAATATACATCTGACTAAAAACAAAGTATCAAAATATATTTGGTAAGACATAGTGGATTGAGCATTATGTAAATATCCACTCTCTCCCTTAATAATTATTTTTAAAATCATAAACCTCAAATGAAGAGAAAGAATAATTTGGGCAATGTGAGATATGAATAAAATGTTGGAAGTGGAAGAACGGACACAGAAATAGAAAGCAATTCAAAGCTAAAGTTCATTCTCTAGGAGCAGAAATCAACTTAAAATTCACACCAAAATCTTGCAATGTATTACAGTTTATAAAAGACCCATTAATATAGACATATGAGAGACCTTCAATAAAAAATGTTGCATTTTTGTACTCTCATCTTTTTACAGTGAAGGCCCCTAGTCGACAAGCCAGGTTCATGTGACCTATCTCCAGTTTTTTAGGATCTTTCTCAGAAATGACTGGCCAAGGATTATGATGTGTTTCTAAGAGGGCTATAGAATGAAAGAGAACAAACCAATGTTACAAAATACAGGAACTTTAAGGAAACAGAAGCAATGCTTAGAACAGAAAAGGTATATAAAAATACTGTAATTAATATGAAAAAGCACCAATTGAACAACAGGATTATTATTTTTTTTTAAAAAACATTAAGATAGAAAAAAACTCTTAAAAATGAAGATATAACAACATAATTTTTAAAAAATACAATAGACATTGAAAAAATAAAGAAAAAATAGTAAAATGAAAGATAAAGAGATGATATAAAATTGGGAGAAAAACTTACAAATTACAGAATAATCTCAGAATACAATTCAAAAGAGTTCTGGAAAGAGAGAACTGAAAAACTTGAGAGGAAAAAATCTATATTAAATAAACAAACGAATACAATTTTTCAGGTCTGAAAAGCCTGAGTATTCAACTACAAAGGGCTTGCATAAAGTTCGACAAAATAAATAACAAGAGACTTTCCTCGAGTTACATCACCTAGGCATCCTGGAAAACCAGGGATAAAAGTTTCTAAAGGTTTTCAGAAGAACCAGAAGGTAGCTCACTTTAAAGAAATACTTCCAAAATTCTGAGAAATAGTCATGTTCATTCTATAATACTGTACCCACTTTTTTAAAAATCAGCCAACAAATGTGGATTTTAAAAAAAATTTCAGACCATATCTCAAAAACTGTCCTTTTATGGGTAGTGCCAACAAAGCTGTGCAGATTGTGCTTTGCCCATTCTTAGATGTGTGTTCACATAGACTGCAAGGTATATAAAATGCTTGGATTTCTACATCAGAGCAGTTCTGTTGCCATCCATCTTTTGTGAAGAAGTTACTGAAGAAGGGACCCAACCAAATAAGGTATTAATGTAAAAAAAGAAAGAAGACCTAAGATCTAAAAAACAATAGCTCCAGCCTAGCAGAGAGAAAAAGAAGCCTCAGGATTGTGGCTAAGAGAAGTTTTTAGTCTAGAATAACAGTTGTCCATTATGGTTGAAGAAAAAGAAGCCTGTGTTGGACAGGGAACTACGAGTCTTAAACTGTATGTCTATAAGGAAAAAGTTGAATATGTTGATTCCCAGATGTGTTTTATCATTTTGTGACAAGTGTTATAAGTCCAGAGGAGAATTTGGTAATAAATTAGTAATAGGGACATGAAAGGCTAAGAAAATGAATAATGGAAGCAATTACTAACTTTAGAAAAAAAAGGGAAAAGCTTACTAGTAAGAAAGTACACATTGCATGGCTTTACTTTGGAGAATAGTTATGTCATACTCATAATTTAATGCTGAATATTAATGAAATTTAAAGTGATATATTAGAGGGAAAAGGAGAGGAGTACTATGTGTAGCTGGAGTGCTGATGTATGTGTGGATCCTAAATCCTCTTCACCCATGGTAAGACATCAAGAGATAATATCTAAAATTGAAAAAATCAAAATGCATTATTTTTAAGTATGCTATTTCAGGATATAGTAGAAGAAAGAGCAAAAAGAACTCAAGAATGGTAGCCTCTTAGAAGTGAAAATGAGTAATGAGTAAGTTTGAAAAAGGTATGTGTACATCTATTACTCTGAACCAAATAAAATTTAAATTCAAAAGCATCTGAAAATTTACATATCGGCACCCATTTTTCTAGTAGTAAATTAAATTGTTTTGTTGATCTGCTGCTTCTCAACTCTTTGCAAAAATTTTCACATCCCTTTTAAATTAAAGACTTCTAAAGTCAACCATTTGGAGACAGCAGAGACAAGAGCTTTATTGTGGTGCAATGACTTAGTTTTGATTATGGTACTATGAGCATGAGAGCAGGACTAGTGTGTAACTCCAGAGAAACTCTCGAGAGTACATTATTGTACAAAACACTTTAAAAGTATTCCCTTCATTAAACTAAATATCCCTGTTCTTGTCTACATGCTTGTTTTTGTATGTTGTCAGTCACTGTTTGCTGCATAACAAACCAACCCCAAAACACAGTGACTTAAAGCAATGACAAATGTATTAGCCCATGACTTTATGGTCAGCAATTTGGACTGAGCTCAGCTGTGCAATTTTTCTGCTGGTCTCACTTGGGGTCACTCATGTGGTCTCTGTCTTTTGGCAGCTCATCTGGAGCTGGATGAGCCAAGATGGCCTGTCACAGTCCTGACAGTTATTACAGGCTGTCTGCTGAGCCTTCTTGCAACAGAGTCTCTTATCCTCAAGATGGCTAGCTTGGGATTCTTCACATGGTAGTTTCGGTATTTCAAGAGAGCAAGAATCGAAGTTGTAAGGAGTTTTGAGATTTATGCTCAGAACTACCACAACATCACTTTTAACACATTCTATTGATCAAAGCTTGTTTGAAGACAGCCCAGATTCAAGGACATAAAAAAATGGACTTCATCTTTTGAGGGGAGAAGCTGAAATTACTTTGTGGTCAACTCTAATCTACTACATATTCCAGAATTAGGCTAATCTTAACCAGTTTACAAGTTAAGTAAATTTAAAGTGACATCCTAGTAATTTTTTTTAGGAAGTCTGATGGTAGCTTACACTCATCTCACTGGTATCTCAGATCTCCCTCCCCAGCCACACATATTCACCTTTAGCAGGGGGCCATAGTGTTTTTACTAATTTTTGCATATGTCTGTTTTTTTTCCACAATATTATAAGTTTCAATAGGAGTAGAATCATGTGATATTCACTCTCCTATCATGCACAATGATTAAGAACAAGGTACAACAAAAAAAGGGGGAAAGATTTTAATACATTTCCCCTAATGCCATGAATAGATTTAGAGAAAAAGGTAGTAACCAAACAAGAAGGTGCATTTAAACTATTCTAAATAAAATACTTCAGAACATGTAAGTGCTAACAAAGTGATCTTTAAAAAGCAGGCAAAGCAAACAAGAAAATAACAAAATGTCAAATGTTAGCTAATTATAGAATAGAAAGTCAGTTTGGCCTTTGCAACTGTTCAATGGGAGAAAAAACTAGCTAATTCTTAACTTTTAATTATTATAGCCATTGTTTGTATTAGGTTTTATTTGTCTTTGTGGGAATTGGGAAACAGCTGGCTGTTGGCACAAGCAACCTATAATGTCCCCAGCCTGTTAGCAAAAACAAAAAAAGATATGCATTGCTGCATTTGATTCTACTTTTGTATAAAAATGTATTATTATTCTCATTAGATAGCTCTGACCATATCTGGTAGAGAAACTAAGGGTAGTAAAAGGCAGATGAATCATAGACTGAGGTCTAGAGAATAAAATTAAAAGATATTAAAGAATAGCAAATTTAAACCACAGGTTTTATTGGATAATGTGAGGGCAGGAAATGGAAATGAAAAGAGCCCTTTACTAGGAGCTAAAATATTGAATTATTTAGAGTAGCGCAAAGGGACATGCCTAGGACCAATGGAATGAAACTAGGAAAATGAAAATTTTGTCTATCAGAGAAATGGTGTTAACATCAGGGATATAATGAAATTGTCTCCCAGAAGAACTGTTTCATCTAACATAGAACTTTTCAATCTTAAAAACTAAAATTTCATCTGACCCTGTAGCATCTCAGCTTTCCTTACCTATGTATCACTATGGCAGAATCAATCATGTTTTCAAGCTGTAAAGACACTTACATTTAAAAAAATTATTTTGTGTGTTAGACATTAATTATTCCAATAACCCACACAATAACAATACCCATGGACATCATCAACAAAAATGAAGACTGGTCCTACCAAAATCACTACCAACTTTGTTGGTTCGACTTTCTGCCTTACTATGTGAACATGTGGAAGAATCTCTTCTAAGTTCATTGCAATGCTGTAAAACTTGTTTTGTAGGTAAAATATAATTTCAGTTTTCAAAAGGTATTATTCTCTTTAGCCACAAAATGGGTCGTTACGATATGAGCTTCATTTTTACAGCAACAAAACAAATAATTAAACAGACAAAAACCACACTAAGATACATTTGTGACATTTAGCAAGTTGTATAGGTTATTCTAGAGAAAAATGGGAGAAAACGTAGATGTGCAATTTCTCATTGGAAACTCTTGGGGCCAATGATTTGCTTAGGAACTCACAATTTTGGGGAGTTTACAAATGTAATACAGTGGATCCACCTCAAACCTTTTCAGCTGGCCAGTAATAAAACTATTAACATTTCTGCAGTAAAACATCTGACTGTTCACACTAAGTGGGAATGACCTCAGGTTTTACCAACAGATTGAGTCACATGAAGTCAGGTTTTGCCATTAAGAAGTTATAAGAAACAAATTTTTAGTTTTCAGGATTTTGGAATTTGAGAACTACAAATAAAAAATTGTGGATTCATACCTGTTATATTCAGTATTTAAACAAATATGAGTATCAAGTGAAAAAAAATTCCAAATATCTCTAGATATTGGTTGTAATTGCATTTGCTATACAATTTAAGAAAATATCTCTTTTTTTGAATGTAGATCAAAAATAATCATAATTCAACAAAGAAAAACAAATAATGAGGAAGTGAATAAATCAATCTAATGAAGAATCTTGCAATAATTTAATGTACCCAATAAATGAATGAAATTTATATGTATATCTTTTTTCCTGTTTAAGTTGATACTTGATGAACATGTTACATAATGCATCCTAAAAATTTGTGTTTAATTTTCAGTATTCTCAACTATTTTGTTTGCTTAGTTATGTGTAATCAGCAATTTTTAAAAACCTTTTTTAAAGATATGGAGGTGGCTGGCTGACTTTACAGAAAATTTTGTTGATGACAGTGGGATTAATATAACTCATTAATGAAAGTGAGTTGAAGCAAATATTATACATTGTATAAAGAATATCTGCTACTGACCTTTTCACAGGGTTTAATCACAAAACAGGACTGCAAGGCAAAAATATTCAAAGGAAAATATGTCTGTTTTCATTCTGCAAAGACACTAGCCAACCCATTAGTGAAATTTTGATTGCCTTCAAGCACTCAATAAATATAAAAAATATTTAAAGGGAGAAAGTTCTTTTAGACACAAGATACACACTTTTGCAAAGGAAATACTCTTTTTTTCTAGAAATTAATAGTGTATTTATTATTCCTCATATTATAGATTTGCGCTAAGATATTATTAGATTCTTGGTAACTGAAACACCTGCAAAATCTCAACAGGGTTTAATGACTGAGTGAGCAATTAATTTTTTGCACCAATGCTTATTGATGTAGAGCTTAACAAGTTTTGTTTTGCTTTGAAGTTTTCTTGCAATCATTAAAGGCACTCACTGATTTTATTGCCATTGTTGTAATAGGGATCTTTATATTTTTTCTCTCACCAAGTTTGATTACCAGAATAACTTTTAATCAACTCGCTAGTATAAACATGTAAATCTAAAAAGGAAATCTAAATCCCAGGATCTTTAAGGTTTTATGGAGTTGAAAGTTCTGGTCAATGTAAATATAACCTTAAGTAGATAAATATCCTTTCAAAACTTCCAGGTTTGATTTTCAAGATTTGTTTCTGTTGAATATTATCTTCATTTTAAAAAAATGTACTAGGTTATGTTATAAAAGAGATCTGAGATATTCTGAATTTTATTTTCTAAATCTTGTCTATGTCTTAATGAGTACATTTGCATGTTACCTTCTGCAAATGTACTTTTCCAAATTATCTTCACCCCTTCCCCAAAGCCAGTGTGTGTTGGGTCATGGTTGATCACATTCCTGAGGAGAAAAGTTGGAGTGAAATCTGGAGAGAAGAAAATGAAAGAACAGAACTAATATTTCATTAGCATAGTCTATGCTTCATCAAGCCACCATTATGAGTTTATTTAGTCCTCCCATTGTACATGTGAGAATGCTATATATAGAGTTTGAAGCCTCAGAGGTAAAATAGAAAGCCCCAAGTTATATTGTGAAGAAAAAGCATAGCTATACATATTCCATCTTTCTATGCTGCCCATGGAAAATTACTGCAGCACAAAAACAAGCTAAGGAAATGTCAGATTAGAAGATAAATCTGTTGCCAATTCATTACAAATGGTATTCTGATTTTTCTTTACTTATAAACCTAAAACTTAACTCTTTGTACTCTTCCTTAACAAAAAAAAAAACCCTTATTTCCTTAGCATGTGTTCTGCTAAGCTTAAAGTTGAAGCCACAAGGTGAATACTCTCTTACATCTGAGAATTCAAAATCATATAAAAAAGCTTCATCTTGACACTCCCAAATCATCATACAGCTAAACAACTAGGTTTCTTTGGAATTTTGTTTATAATTGTTTGTGATTCTTAAACAGTTTGTTGAGTTTTCAAGGATATGCAAAGCTCATGAATCAGGGTTTTTAAAATCATTGATCTTATTGCTTACATACCTCTTGTGGGTTGAATTGTGTATCCTTCAAAATTCATATGTTGATCTTCTAATCCTCAGTGCCTCAAAATGTGACTTATTTGGAAATGAGATCATTGCAGATGTAATTAGTTAAAATAAGATCATATTGGAGTAGCGTGGGCCCTTAAACCAATATGACTGGTGTTCTTACAAAAAAGGGAAGGGTGTTCTTACCAAAAAAGGAGTAATTTTATTACACACAGGAAAACGCTCTGTGAACATGAAGACGGAGATCTAAGTGATGCATCTATAAGCCAGGAAATGCCAAAGGTGCCCACAAACCACTCAAAGCCAGAAGAGAGTCTCAGAATAGATTCTCAATCACGACCCTCAGTAGGAACTAACCCTGCCATCCCTTTGACCATGAATTTCTATCCTCCAGATCTGTAACACAATAAATTTCTGTTGTTTCAACTATAATCTCACAACACAGAACACTTCTGTGGCCTCAGATGTGTGGAGATTTTCCCCCATCAGTAACCAATTATGCACGTGATTCTCCAGTGGGCACCAGTTGGGTATATTCTGATTCAAATTCAGTTCTGACACTACCTGGAGATAATGTCAGGTCTCACAGATTAAAGACTCATTCTCCAAGACTGCCTCCCATTTCAGATGGAAGTCACAAAGGACAGGTTCGTGTTCTGTGCTTCTAACTCACTGACTATGAATCTGAGTTCCCATGTCCCTCTTCTTAAGTTCAATGAACTTGCAAGAGCAGCTCTCAGAACTCAGGAAAACACTTTACGTACACTTGCCTATTTATCATAAAGGATATTACAAAGGATGCAGATAAACAGCCAGATGAACGAGACGCTTAGGGAGAGGTAAAAGAGAAGGAATGTGGAGTTTCTGTGCCCTCTTTGGATGTGTTACACTTTGGGAACTTACACATGTTCAGCTATCCTGAAATCCTCAGAACTCAGTCCTTTTTGGGATTTTGTGGGAGCCTCATTATGTAGAAATAATTTATTACATCATTAGCCATTGATTTATTAACTCAACTTGGAAATCAGAGGGGCCAGGGGTGGAGAATGAATGTTCCAACCCCATAATGGAATGGTTGGTTCACCTGGCAACCAGCTCTCATCCTGATGCTTTCCAGGGCCCCCAAACCACTTGTCATCTCATTTGCATACAAAAGACCCTGTTAGGAAATATATGACAGAAAATGGGATGAAGACAACATACATGTTTCACCATATCACACAGTCCTAATAAACATAAGAAATAGTTATTCTTATGAATTCACATTCTAATAGGTGAATATGACTCTGTATAAATTAGAGGTGCACATGCTGACATGTTTTCTGAATAAAATGTCCTCTGTTTAACACTCTATTTAAAAATTTGGTGTTACAAGTTTACATGCAAGAAACACACAATCACCTTTGTCATGCTCAGTTTTCTCCTTCCTGCCATCCTAACCAAAAAATAACCACCACCTGACTACAGAATGACAGCAATGAAGATTTCTCATGGACTATTTGTATTCCCTGGTCAGCTGAGTTGCCTCCTGATATACTATTGATAACCTTATTACCTGCCTGTTTTTCTCTACACAAGGAGAGGTGTATAAAAATAATTCTTGTCTATGTTCAAAATAATGACTCTAATATTCAGGGGTTATCTTGACTGTGCCGCTGTCTGAGATAAATTCTCATAACTTATCCCAGGTTTTACCTCAAGAGAAGAAAGAACTTTACAACATTTAGAGTCAGTTAATAATGGATCTTGCTTCATGAAAAAGCACAAGAACCATTCCAGCAAAGGGATGTTGGACAGGAACTCAAACCCACCAGAGGACTTTGGGTTAGATGAAAACTAAATTTCTATCAAGTCTAAGTTTTATAGTTCCATAAAGCAAATTTACCTAACATAGGATATTCTTTTGGTGGGAGGGGGTAATCATGATTTTCAAGGGTAGGAGCTTTCCTTGAAGGATACTAGTTTTCTCTATTTTACTTGGTTTGCTGAACAATGAACATTTAATCAATGCTTAGTACTTCTAATAGTAATAACATTACAAACAAAATCAACAATACAAGCTTCCATTGCTGCTCAGGCAATCTCTCACTGCAAATAATGAAAATTTTATTCTCGACTAAAGAGCTATGGAAGAAAGGATATTTGGATCATAAACCTGAGGAAAGTCTAGGGAAACCACAGAGGTATAATGAAACTGCACCATAAGAAATGAGCTATCAAGGTAATGGTCATTAAACTGTAAGCTTCTATAAAGCTTACAACTAATTGAATGGCTAAAACCAATGTAAATGGAAAATAGAAATATAAAACCAATGCCGATTTTATTCTAAAATACAGGATGTCAACATCTAGATATTTTGTGGTCCAGTTTGGTGGGGGGGGGAAGAACCTCATATAGAGATGGCAAAATAATCGTTATCACTAATTCAATTAACAAATGTTTTTAGCATCTAATTTGCTTCATGATTTCATTCTGCTTTATGCAGTACAAAATTAAATAATTAAAAATAAACAACAAACATATTCAATAAGATTGTTAACATCATATTTGGTGATATAGGGAATAGAAAATAGATAAGAAGATTCTGCTTCTGTCTAAGATGAAGATGCTGCAAAGAATGTTGTTTCTGTTCTAGCAGCAATAAGCATTCAGGTAAACTTCGAAGCCATAACTTTTTAAAAAATGAGTTCTCAAGGCAACTAAAAAAATTGAAATCTAAGGGGGGCAAGCCCTCCTAAAAAACAAGAAACAAATAATGATTTCACCTGGCACAGCATGTTAGAAAGAGCTACTGGTCTAGCTGCAATAAATACAATGTGAACATTGATCAGATAAAATATAAGCTTCCACAGTCAAAAGCAGGCTAATACGACAATCCAAACTTTCTGGAAGCACCTGACAAAAATGGGATCTGTATTCATTTATAACCTTTTTCCCACAAGCCTACGCTAGGTGTTAAGGAGAAAGAATGGGAAGGAGAGGGAAATAGACAGAGCCCACCTTTTCTGGTGACTGGGATTTAAAAGAAAAAAAAGGAAGTTAATAGTTGTATAGGCACAAAACATCATGCATTTCTTCAAACCCTTCTCTCCTTTGAAGCAAATGCCTTAAGCCGAAGAGGAAGTTTCAGCAAACCCTTTTGATCACAAGACATGAGCAAAGACACATTACCATTAAGGGAAGACTAAAAGAAAAAAATTGAAATACTGGAAAAATGGTAGGAAATATCCTGCGCTTAAGGTCCCATGCCAATAGCAAGAAGTCATTTCTTATAACTAGAAGAAGGAAAAGAAGACATCCAAGATAACCTGTAATATGAAGCCCAGATTGGCTTCTCCTGGACAGAAACAGCGAAATCGACTCCTGAGGGTGAGGGTGAAGTAGAAAGAGAACTGATGAACTCAACTCGTCCTTTCCCCAAATGATCCTAGCACAGAGTACTAAAACAAGAGTAGTGTCATTCTGAAGGAGAGTCAAGAGTATGGTGCAGGACCACTCTCTGTAGTCCACCTATTCAGGGATAGCTGAAAGAAGTCAGTGGTGGCACAATTATGAGAATTCCTCCAGCACCCTGCCTCCATTCTAACCACTAATCCAACATGTGAAGAATTTAAGCTGAAATCCGTGGAAGGTATCTATAACTATAATGAAACCTTAAACCAGTTCAACTATTCACTTGACTACCTCAAGCTTATGTGGTTAATCTTATGTAGCAACATGGCTGAGCTATGATAACCAGTATTTTTGGCCCAATGCCCATTTTGATGTTGGGGTGAAGGTAATTTTTATATGGGATTAACACTTAAATCAGTAGATATTTTAGTAAAGCAGATTGCCTTTGAAAATGTAAGTTGGCCTCAACAAATTAGTTGAAGGCCTGAAGAGAAACAAATTTGAGGTTCCTCAGAAAGGAGGCTACTATGTCTCCTGACTGCCTTTGAACTTAAGACTAAAACATTGACTTCTGCTGAAAATTCCTACCTCTCAATCAAAGCCAGTTTCTTAAAACCTCTCTCTCTTTCTTGCACGACATAATAGATATTGGTCCAGAATTTCCAAATATAATGAAAAACATTCAATTATTGACTAAAAATCTCAGAGAACACCAAGAGGGAGGAAAGAAGAAGATATAAACTCATCATAGACAAACTGCTAAAAATAGAAAATAAACAGAAGATTTTAAAGACATCCAGAACAATAAATAAATATATGACACATTACACACAGAAAAGAAGGACATAGAAAAGATTACATCACCAGAAATTATGAAAGTCAGAAAAAACTAAGTGATAAACAGCTTTATGAACAAAAGTATTTCAAAAAGAAAAAGAAAAAAAATTTAACAAAAGTAAAAATAATTCACTTCCAGCAGACCTGTGTTATATGAAATGCTAAATAAAATATCACTCAGGCAGGAAGAATGTGATATCAAGACAGAAACTGAGTCAACACATAGAAATAAGCAATCCCTGAATATTAAAAATAAATATAAAATAAAATATATTTTCTTATTAAAAATGCTAGAGATAATTGATTGTCTAAATGAAAACTAACAAAAATATATTGTGGTATTATCCCTTATTTAACAGCAAAATTACAACAAATAGAAGGGAAGAATTGAAAGTAAGGTAAGGTTATTACTGTTTAATATTGTGGCACAATAGTACTTGAAAGTAGGCTGACATAAATTAATAATAAGTTGTAAACTATAAGGTAGGCAATTCAAAATTAATTAGAAAGAGTAATAGTTTTCAAATAGATATAGTTTTTTTAAAAGTCATAATTCAATTGCAAAAATAAGAAATCATGATATTCAATCAATCTAAAAGTAAACTAAAAAGAGGAAAAGAGAATAGAAAAAAAAGTAGTAGCAAAATGATAGACTGAAATCCAACCATATCAATAATTACATTAAATGGAAATGGACTAAACACTCAATTAAGTCAAAGATTGTTGAATTGGATTTTAAAAAGCAAGATTCAGCTATATGCTATTTACTTGAAACCCATTTTAAATATAAAGACTTAGATAGATTAAAAGGAACATAATGGAAAATATTATGCAAACACTTAGCAGGAGAAAGCTTGAGTTGCTCTATTAATAATAGAAAATATAGACATCAAAACAAGGGTTATTACTAGTAATAAAGAATATTGCATTAAGATGAAGGGTATGATTCATCAAGAAGAAACAATACTCATAAATATGTTTATGGATCCAATAATAGACTTTCAAAATAAATGAAACAATAATGGATTGAACTGAGAACAAAAGACAAATCCACAATTATGTTTGGAAGCTTCAAAATCCACCAAGTGAACAACCATTATATCAGTAAGTACACAGATGATCTGAAAATACTATCAGTCAACTTGAACTAATTGATATTTATAGAATATTCCACTCATACACAGCGAATACAGATTCATTTATGTGAACAAAGAACATTTACCAAGGTGTCCATATTGAAAATCCACAGACTTTATTCTGTGTCACAATCATACATCATTAAGTTTCAAAATTTTTAAAAATTAAAATTATTAAATAAATCTCTAACATAATGAAACTAAATAAGAAATGAGAGAATCTACAAATATTAAAAATAAGCATAAAATAAAATATATTTAATTACTTAGTGATATAATATGATGTAGATAATATGTGGTACATGATTTCGCAAAAAATGTATGCATAATAAAGGTTGAAGTTGAAAAAATACTTTCTTGAAAGATAAAAATTATTCTGACTTTGATAAATTTGTATATTTTTGAGATGCATTTTTTTCTATTTCCTCTGCCAGTCATAATCCATTTTCATGTGACTGCTATGTAATCTCGAAATGAATGAAGCAAGTTTCTTGCCTGTAAGTCCCTGATAATTTTTTTATTTTCAAATCTATGTACTTATATTTCCTTAGTACATTAAAGAAAACTCTTTTAAACCCGTACCAAATTAGTCTACACGTCTCCTTTGTGAAAGTCATGTTTTTTGATCAAGATCTAGACCAATAATACAAAATTTGATTTCTGAGGGGATGATTATGAAACACCAGTCATCCAGATGTAGTTTGAGCCCAAAGGAACCAGAAGGAAAGAATGAATGTTGGCCAGTGAGACATACAGTGTCTCCAAGAGACCACGAACAAATAGATCTAACAATTGTCAAAAAGTAATGATAATAAATCTGACATTTAGAGCTAGAAGGAGACAAAGTCAAAAGTGAATCTTTTTTAAAAAAAGAGAGCCGGGCTAGGTGGCTCAGCCTGTAATCCCGCGCCTTGGGAGACTGAAGTGAGTGGATTGCCTGAGCCCGCGGGTTCGAGACCCGCCTGGGCAACTTGGTGAGACCTCATCTCTACAATAAATCAAAAAACTAGCCAGGTGTGGTAGCGCACCTGTAGTTCCAGCTACTTAGAAGACTGAGGTGGAAGGATCGCCAGAGCCCATCAGGTCGAGGCTGCGGTGGCCGGGAGCGGCCACTGCACTCCAGTCTGGGTGACAGAGTGAGACTCCAACTCAAAAAAATAAAATAAAAATAAAGAGACACAACTAAAAGAGAGCAGAGAATAATTGTCAAGAATAGTGAGAACAGTGGTGGAACTTTCTAGAGTTGGGCAAGACAATGATTCTTGAGAGCTTATTTGGAGGTTCTAGCGGGGGAGCACAGCTGCTTGTATACCCTTGAACGAAGAACACTCCTCCTCTAGCGGGGGTGGTCATTCTCTTAGACCAAGAGCTCAGCTTCAGGAGGGATGCCCATGAAATAGTGAGGGAGGAAGGCAACATTTGCCTAACCAGCCAGATCAACCCTGGCGATCAATGGGATGACAGATGTTGCAACCGGATCTCCCTCACATCTAAGACAAGATTCTTGATTGGCTTAGTGATTCAGATCTAGAAGAAACAAATTTAATTCAATATGTCTATGTCATATGATATCTCTCCCAATGCTCATATTCTAATTTTCATGTTCCAAAATCATGACTCAAAAAAGAGATAACGCTCAAAAACATGTTTATTTTGTTTAAACATGACAGACTTCAAAAATTCAAAATATTAAATAAAAGTGCAATTAGAACCAATAGTTTAAAACTAGAATATTTCACATTAAATATTTATGCTTTTTAAATAAAGAAAATCTGCTCTTACCAATCTATCATTCCAATATGGCAACAATTATCTGTAGTTGAACATTAGTCACTTCTTTCACAGACAGAATTACACAAGTCCTTTACATATATTCTTTATGAATACAGTTATATGTTGCTTAATGATTGGCATACATTCTGAAAAAAGTATCACTGGGCAATTTTATCCCTGTGCAAACATCATAGTCTTATACAAACCTAGCGGTAGACAGCCTATATGATATTATAATCTTATAAATCCATCATAATATGCATGGTCTATCAATGATCAAAATGTCATCATGTGGCAAATGATTTGTAATTTCTATATTCCAACATCTATATTGTTTGAATTTAGTACTTTTCGGAGTCATCAAGGCATTTCAGATTTTAACCTCTTCCTTAATCCTGTGGGAATATTATCTGATCCCCAGAACTTGAACAAATATACGTGCCTTACTCTTTTTTCATACAATTCTGAGCTTAGAAGCTCTTTCTCTTTTTGTTCTCTTGGGTAAATCTATTCTGTTATTGAGGGCCAAATATAAAGGCTTTCTCTTCTGTGACAAACTTTAATGCTCAGGCAGAATAAGATATCTCTTCTTTTGTGTGTTGATCATATTTTGTACATTTTTCAATTAGACCATGGTTATATATGATTTGCTCACACAGCTCTCTCCCAGGTTATGTAATAAAATTATTGAGGTCAGGATATACTCTTGTTGAGCTTTCTTATTCCAAAATCAATACACTGCTTAGTACATGGTAGGTACTTTGAATCCCAATGTATGTCAAGAAGGATCATGTGCAGGCCAGAGTTCTTAGGGGTTAATAAATGGGAAGATGAGAATTCTGATATCTGGGGATGATCCAAGGTGTCTTAAGGAAAACACAGACAATGACTGCAGCATGTAGTTGGGAAAAAGCACTGGTGGCATGATGAGACACAATACTACTCCATAGTTACCAATATCCTATCTCAGATGTAAGGAGGTAGAAGATGCAGGATATTTTAGGAAGATCAATAGCTCACTGATTTTAATAGTGAGTCAGTCATAACAATGGATTTCCTGGCTCTGTAGTCTCTGTAGCATCTCCTCACAGGACGAATAAGAAAGGAAAAAAGTAGCAGATGCTACTTAACAGGGAAGGAAATGAGTTCCTGGGCACATATGGGGACAACCCCTGGGGATACCAATGAATAAAGGCTTATTTAAGAACTACAGCTGCTCTGGCAATAACAGGTGGGAGGGGAGTCGTACAATGCTATACATAGTATTATTGTGACATATGTGTATGCACCAATATAATATACATGATATGCATATATATGTAAATATAAGTATACTCCCATGTGAGTATATATGTATATGGTTTGTTAGATACTTAGTTAACTTTTCACAGTGTTATAAGAAAATTAACACAATAGGAGCAGAGGAAGGAGGAAAAAACTATAGAAATTTGAGAGTTATTTTCTGCTGTAGAAGAGGAGATAGAATCACTAATCGAAGAAATGGTTTCACATGTATTCAGTGGAGGAAGTATTGTTTTAACATTAGTTTTTTCGGCCATATATGAAACACATAGATCTTAATTTCTATCAATATGTCATATAAAAGGAAGCATTCATCTTTAGAACATTTGTAAAAGGAAGCATTCATCTTTAGAACATTTGAAAGTAAACTTCCCCTCTGTAAACTATCAATTATGATTTATTAAAGTGTCTAACTGCAAAAAAAAGTGTAGTTATCCTACCTGAAAAAATACTTTTATGCATTTTAGTTTATTTAATATTCAATACGCTAAATAAAAGTTTATTTCACACTTTCTATTACATTAAAAGGAATCAAAGTGAAAAATTCATAAAGTTAAAAAAACAAAAATATTTCAAATGGAAGAATTATACACACAAAAATAAACAATTAGTAAAGATTTTAAGGATCTGATTGTGAGAGTATTTTTGAATAGATAAAAGATCATGGGAAATTCATATAAGAAAAGGTTTCTGAGCATATGAGAGGGAAGATTCTCCAATAGATGTACTTAAGCAGAGAGAAGCAGGACAAAATAGATGTAGGTATAGATAAGTTTATATAGGTGGAAGTAGAGCTAGAGGGAGAACTTACTGTACTTTTTCTGCAAAGTGTGATATATGATGGTTCTCTAGCTAGGGGCCAGGAGGTCTTTCTGTGTTCTGGTTTGGAAATATGTGGGGTAAAAACTGACACTTCTATATACTGGTGGAAAGAAACTATAAACAAGAGATCTGAAGCAAGATTTACTTTGAGAGTTTACGACTAGAAAGGAATGTTGATAATAGAATGGAAAGGCCTAAAGACTACTAAGAATTTAGAAGAACAATGAACTGGAACTCTCACCAAGGTCCAGAAATGATCATAGCTAGGAAAGGAGTTTTTGCTCAGAGAATGTGATAACTGAATTAGTAATTATGTAGTAGAGATATTCTACATAATATAATAAAATCCAGAATGTAAAAGGTAGGATGTATAGTGGGTCAAAACTTCAGAGAAACATAAAGTATAGAGGACGCATGTGTCACCAAGATAAGTAATGACAGGATTTGGGTGAAGGTAATGTTAGTGAGTCAATCACCAAATGTTTGAGGATAACAAGAAGAAAGCAGTGAGAATTGGATAGTTATTTGTCCTGGATCTCAAAGAGTTGGACTGTGTGTATGCGAAAGTGTGTTTGTTAATTTTGTAGGAGAATGGGTGGCTTGTTGCTACAAATGCTAGTGGAGAGGAAGCAATACAGAAATGTCCCCTCACGATCCATGGGTACGGGTGTGGGAAAATAAACAGCTATCTTTAAGAAGCAGCAATGAAGCCGGTATCTTCAGATGAGAGTGAAGTTTCACTTATGGCATGGAGTGAAGAAACTGGAGGAGAGCTCTTTTGATGATTCCAGATGAATAGTTCTAGAAAGTACCACGGGAAAGTTTTGAAGTGGAAGATGTGGTGGAGAGATGGGCCTGGGAGGGGAAGTTGAAAGCATTGAAGAGAACAGTACATTACAAGAAAAAAGATTATAAAGCCTTACACATGAGGCATCGACTGCTATAAACAGAAAAGTGTATGGAAAACCCTTTTGAGAAGGATGGTGTTAATTAGGAACCTGATAGTCTGACTCTTTCAACGAGAATGACCAATCCCAATAGTTCTCATCTCTGTCTATGTGAAACACAGTTGGCATGAAGGTGGTTGGAGAAACCACCACCATTATAAATATATTGCCATGTTTATTTCTAAAGCAGATCCTTCCACCCAGGCTTTTTCATGTGAATCATTGTTAAGAGTATAGCAAGTTTTTAGTATATAATACAATTTACTTGCTGCACCTGCAAATCTAATATCCAGTCTTTAAATTACTATGTTTTTCACAAAGATCATTGCTTTATGGGATTCGGAATCTTATAGCCAGACAGCCTACTTTAGGGAAAAAAATCATGTTATCCTACCATGTATTTTAAACTGTAACACTTATGAACTAATATTTTTAATCAAATATTAAAAATACCACCAAACCATTAATCAGTGTCAGAATGAGATAGGCTAGTCCCTCTCTTGACCAAGAGCTTATATATTAATTTTCCCAACTGTTAAAAATATTCAAACAATTGTTTATTTTTCACACAACTTTATATCCTGCTGAATACTATTTAATTGCTCTTTCTAAAGTAGAAAGTCATCATATAAAACCTTTGAAAAATAGAAGAATAAAAAGGTGATCATTGGGTTCCTTTGACTGTTCCTTTTGTTCACTCTGTCAATGTGTATTTTTCTGAAACACCTTCTATATATCAATTAATGAATTAGGCCAAACCTCTGACCTTGGGGAGTTTATGCGTTAATCACATTCGGTTCTCTCAATATTCTGGTGATCCTTCAAAGAACGCACTTCATTTTCTGGATTTAAGGTTAAATTTTCATTTTCCAACATTTTAAACAAACAAAGATCATCCTAGGATAAGATCCCCTACTTTGAGTTACAAAGTTTCATTTTTTGTGTGTGAAAATTTAAAAACCCAAACCCATGGCCTTCATTCAAACAAGGTTTCGTTGTCTTCTTTTCTCAGACTTGAGTTTAGCTGGTGATTTGACAGTTGAACAGCTGTTGACTTATATTTCCATAAGTCTGGATGTTTTGAAAAGAAGATTAACATACTTCACTTTTCTGTTCAGGGCCAATAAAAACAAAGACAGTTAAACCTAAACTATTTGTCTAAGAGAAAAGAGAGAATTCTTTTCATCTTTTGCATTGTATTCATTGTAGTCTTTCATATCAATCCCTCCCATCTCTCTCTCTCACACACACACACACACTCACCTCTGCATCCTCAAAAGAGCCAAAACATAATTTTTCATGGGAATTTGTAGAAATACACACAATGAAAATAATATTGTTTATGCATCATCAAAGACTTTCTAAATATGTCTATCTTTCTCAGCAGCTTTAAAAAATCATTCATTTAAGGCAATCTAGATAGTTGTCTTTATTGGAGAAAACATCAAAACCTCCACAAAAGGATGAAAAGATAGAAACTCCCTGGCACTGTAATTAACACTTTGGAATAGAGATCCAGGATATTTTAAGTTGATTTCAGAAACTCTAGTAAAACATGTGCGCACACGTTCCTTATTTGAACCACCCGTTCAGTGTTCTTTCCTTTGTATAAGCCTGGTGTTAATTCAAGTGGAAGACTCAGAGGATTTGCCTTTAGTAAATTTAAATAAAACACACCTTCTTTTATGTGAGGAGACAAAATCAGTGAACATTACTTGTTGGTAATCAGTTGAGAGGAAAAGAATAAAAGAAAATGAGGCCTTGTTCTCTTATTCTATTGTATATGTAACCATGAATTTCTCTGTTCGTTTTCATGTGAATTTCAAACAACAACAAAACACAAGTGTGCAGTGAACCTGGATCTTAAATGAGACAATGCAAGTGTAACCAGGCATCAGCTCAGTCACTGGCCGCCCAAAGTCAAACTCAAGAAAGGAGAGATGGTGGAAGGAAAGTGACTTTATTCCAAAGATGGCAGATGGGGAAATGACCAGTTTCATGCCTTGAGCAAACCATTTCAACTTTGGGGCTTAAAAAGGGAAACTGGGTATGAGGAGCATGTGGGAGTGACAATGAATGTTGGTGTACATGAGTTATGGCCCCATCTGCTGTACGGGCCTGTGTCATTTCTGAGTTGTAGATTAACCGCAGCCTTGAGGCCACGTTGCTTCAAGCTTAGCCCCTGGAACTTCTAAACAAGCACATAGACAGGTGAACACATGCAAGGGAGTGTCTGGTGGTGAAAGAAAAGAAAGGAAGAGAGAAAAAATACTTTTAAATTTCATATTGAAATGAGATACTCAGTTACACAAGTAGTGACTCAAGGATGATGGGCTACACCCAGGCTAGTAGTGAACGACGGCAGGTTCAATCCAGCAAAGCCCAACCAAGTGTGATCCTGTTAACAATCCACAAAGAAGTCCTGGGACCCTAACAGGTCCTTTCCCTCCCTGGTGCTCTTTGCACTAACAGAATGAGACCAGATTCAGCAAAGCAGAGCAGAAATTTTATTCATTGATAAAGGAATGGAGAAGGGCAGCTGGTGCTCAAAGCACGTTTCCCCAGGAAAGGCGGTAAAGGGGGATTTTAAGGGCTCTTAGGGCAGGAATGTAGAGCTGGGGCAGGGAGTCTTAGAAAAAGGTATATTTTTCCAGGAGGGGCCTAGGTGTGTGCAACCTTGTCTTTTCTTTTGCACCTTTTGTGCCTAGCAAGGTAAGTTTCTTCCTAGCCTAGGGCAGAGATTTTAGTATGGTAATGATGCAAGAAATTTTGTCTAGGACTGCACTGAGGCAGGAATTCAAGTAAAGACCACACTGTTGGGCTTAGCTCCTTCTGGTTCCTGGTTGTTGGCACCTGGCTTTTATTTCAACAAGCAAGCACAGCTGCAAGCACAAGTTAGTTTCACAAATTTGGGGGCTTCCTGAGAAAATCTAGGTCGAGCTGTGATGACCATACTGAGTTCAGTAAATCAGACAGGGAGATCCAGGCAAGTCAAACAAGGAGAGCTGCCACAAAAAGAGATTCAAAGTTGCATAAATATTAATAAAACATGCTGTATATAAAATAATTAAGCTGTGAACTTTTTTCCTGAAAAATGCTTGTAATGAATGTTAAATTGTATTAAACTATTTGAAATTGAATGCTGATCAGCAATAGAATTATAATTCTATGAAGACCCGTTCATTTACTCAGCCAGTATTTATTGAGCACTTACTAGATTCATTCAGCAAACATTTTGTGAGCACACTCCCGGTGATAGACATATTTCTGAACCTTGAGGACACACTAGTGTCATGTCTCAGGACCCAGAAATATAAAGATGAGGGGCATATGGCTTTTTTCCTTACAGAGATGCTGACAGACCGGGTTCGGTGGCTCAGTCTGTAATCCCGCGCTTTGGGAGGCCGAGGTGAGTGAATTGATTGAGCTCGCAGGTTCGAGACCCGCCTGGGCAACTTGGCAAGACCTCAGCTCTACAATAAATCAAAAATTAGCCAGGCATGGTAGCTCACGCCTGTAGTTCCGGCTACTTGGAAGGCTGAGGCGGAAGGATCGCCGGAGCCCAGCAGGTCGAGGCTGCGGTGGCCGGGAGCGGCCACTGCACTCCAGTCTGGGCGACAGAGTGAGACTCCGACTAAAAAAAAAAAGATGCTGACAAACCAGAGAGGAAATAATTTGATACATTGTGATAATAGATATAATAGGAATTAATTTTTAAAAACTTGTAAGTGTTAAGAGGAAAAAGTCAATTATTTGATTATGTGAGAAAGACTTGGAGAGATTTCCCAGATTACATATTGATGATGATCCTCTAAGAAAAGGAGATATCCCATAAGTAGTAAAAATAAAAAGTACTTGGAACTTTGGGAGGAAAGGAAAATTGTAGTCAGTTTCAAGACATTGTTTTTATTTTCTTTTTCACAACTTTTATTTCAAATATATGTTTCTGTATAAGTTTACAGTCCAAAACCATAACTTGTTCCTGCCCATGTTACATTTTAATATGGTAAATATGCACAGTTTAATAGACCATTTACTTGCTCTTATTTTGCTGCTTTCAATTTTTTATTAAATTAATATACGCAACTTTAAAAAAATTGAAATACATTAATAGAATTGACCTCTTAGTTTTACAGACGTTATTAAAAACATTAAGATTGCCAGCCTGGACAGCATAGCAAGACCCCCATCTCAAAAAAATAAAAAATTAGTCAGGCATGGTGGTGTGGCTATGGTCGTAGCTACTCAGGACCCTGAGGTGAGTAGATCATGTGAGCCCAGGAGTTTGAGAATGCAGTGAGCTCTGATTGTACCACTACACTCCAGCCTGGGTAACAGAGCGAGTTCTTGTCTCAAGGAGAAAAAAATCCTTTAATATTGATCTGCAAGGAAGCTGGTATTTTCAATACCATCAGTGACATAAAAGTACTCTAGATTTCCCAGAGCTTATTCTGTTTTTACTGGGCAACCAGGAAATTTCAGTTTTACTGGCAGAAACCACTTCATTCACTAACACAGTATATATTGAGGATTTAGCATAATGTCAGATGCATAATAAATACTCAGTAATTAACTGCTAAATGAATAAATAGCTGTTGGACACCACCATTTTAATTTAACTTTGTTTATTTAATAAGTGTATTTTAGCATTACAGTCTGTTTATATCCACATGTTGAAATACAATCCTATTATCCTAGAATATCCCCCATGAACTTCATCAATATGATAGCATTATATGCTGCACACTTCCAGGTCTTAATCGATTGACATTCTACTCAATTCTCCCTAGCTAACACACACTGGGTATGTTTAGAAGAGCTAAAGCCCAGGAGTAATAATGACTATCTAAACCTATAGATTTCATTCTTCTTTGCCAGACTGCAGCTAACTGTGGCCATATCACTTAATTCTTGACAATAAGTCTATGAAAAAAAGTTTCCTGGCCATGTTGCCTTAAGCTTTGGCCCCCTCCCCTCCCTTGGGGAGGTGAATCCCCTTTCTCTCTCTCTCTTTTCAATTTACTTTCTAAATAAACTATATTTTCTAATCTAAAAAAAAAATAGAAAAAGTTTCCTGAAAAAAACTTCAGGGAATTGTTCCCCTCTCCCCTCGCCCTTTGGCTGGAAAAAAAACAGAACACACAAAGAAAGAAAAAAACACTTGAGGAAAAACCCATTTTTATCAACTTCTCCCATGATTATTGGCTTTGAATGGAGTCATGATGTCTGGAGGTGTTGGAACCATCTGGAAACCATATTTCAATATGCCTATGATCAAAAAAGCAACAAGCTGCAGACATAGGAGTAGAAGAATGTTCTTGGTAAAAATATTGAGCTGTACTAACTGTATATTGCCAACCTCCAGACTTTGTTTTATTTAAGATAATTAAATGTTGCTATTGCTTAAGTCATTCTAGGCAGGGTTTTCTATTACTTGCATCCAAAAGTCTCCCTGGCACAATTTTATTGCGAAACTTTATGAATGACATGCTTTCATTCATCCATTATAGCTTTCATGTTACCATTCTCTCCATCTTTAATGAATCTTCTTTAGATTTGGAATGAATATTGCATTCTGGTTTTTTTTATTCCTTTAATTTCACAAAATTGATTCTATTTAGTTGAATTCATTGCAGTTTTCTTCAGCATATAAAATGAAGAATGGCATCAATTAATTCATCTTTAAACTAAGATTTTTTAACCCATAAGAACATATCTGGCCAGGGTCGGTGGCTCAACCTGTGATCCCAGCACTTTGGGAGACCGAGGTGAGTGGATTGACTGAGCCTGCAGGTTCGAGACAAGCCCGGGCAACTTGGTGTGACCTTATCTCTACAATAAATTTTAAAAAAAATTAACTGGGCATGGTAGTGCACACCTGTAGTTCTGGCTACTTGGAAGGCTGAGACTGAAAGATCGCCTGAACCCAGTAGGTAGACGCTGGGGTGGCCGTAAATGTGCACTCCAGCCTTGGTGACAGAGTGAGACTCCAACTCAAAAAGAAAAAAAGAATATATCTTACACGATTTTCAGTATTTCTTTTTGGTCATATTTGGGATTCATGCAGCCAATTTTAGTTTTATTTCCATTGGTCATTTTTTTTTTTACTGTTTTTACTATTATGCCAAAAGACTGATAATTAAAAATTTTATCATATTATAAAAGTTTTCATGGTTGGTCATTAATTTAAAAACATTTTGATCATTAACTAAATTAGTATATGTTTCCAATTTAATTTTCCTAAAATTTTCAAGTCCTAGAAAATATTCCATGAGGAATTTAATTATCAGTCACTCACGCAAAAAATTAAACCACAATACATCTATTTAATTATTAATTATTTCTTTACTTCTCAGAAAACCAGAAATTTTGCAAATGAATTTGGTGTTTCTGATTGAATTAATACTTAAGTCTTGGTAATTCTGTTCTTGTTGTAGATGAATATTGTGTTAGGCTGAATAATGACCCCTGAACAGATTTCTACATCCTTCCTAATCCCTGTCATCTCTGAATGTTGCCTTTAGTACATACCAAAAAAAAGGACTTTGCCGATGTGATTAAAGTTACAATTTGTGATGGTTTGTCAGACAGGCCCTACATGCAATCACATGTGTCTTTATAAGAGGGCTGCAGAGACAGAGTTTACTACAAAGGTAGAAGTGAAGAAGGTAATGTGACCACAGAAACAGATTGAAGTGATTCAGCCACAAGCCAGGGAATGCCAGCAGTTACCAGAAGCTTCAAGAGACAAAAAACAGGTTCTTTCCTAGAGCCTGTTTTCTTTCCTAGAGAGGAAATTCAACTCTGCTAACACCTTGATTTAGGCACAGCGAAACTAATTTTGGACATCTGGCAACCAAGAACATAAGAAAACATATTTCTGTGACTTTGAACGGTTAAGCTTGAAGTAATTTGCTATAGTAGACAGGAAACTAATACAAATGTCTTTGCTATTGTTTCTATCATTATTTTGTGGGAGGCCAATAAAAACTTCTCTTAATGTTTGTTTGTTTGTTTGTATTTACAGTTTACAACCCTGTCTTCTTTCACTAATTCTACAAAGGCAAGATCACCCAAAACATTGAGAAGAATTTCTTATAGTCAGATTGATAGAGTTCAGAAGAGACTTGTAGAAAAACAATGCTGATAATAATAATAAACAATATTAAAACAGATACATGATTGTGGTGCAAAAAATGCGTATGTACTAAACATGCCTTGCCTTTCTTCACTAAATGTACATAATCACACAGTAATATTTTAATGTATTAAGTTGGCTGCTTTTCTAAAAATTTGTGTATACAAAATACACATATATATTTGAAACTGCTTGTGGAATACAAAGATTATTCCTTTAAAATTTGTAACTATTTTGTAGGAAATCCATTTGAATTCGTTTTTAAAAATTTATTTAAGCAAGTTTTATAGCACTTTACTGTTTCTGGATTATTCTTGTACTTTATTCACTCATTTGTCAGCCTATAAAGTAGATCTTTTTCTCACTTCAATCTACAAGCTCATATTCACATTAGGTGTCCTGATACCTATAGACACAGTTCATTGACTTTTAATTTATTGTTGCCTATAACATAAAAGATTTCTTTCAGATAGGCGTCCAAGTCATCTTCACAAGTTTTATAGCTATATATTTGAACTTATAGTCCTAAGTGCAATAACATATTGAGAATGTTTTTAAGCTTCTAAACAGGCTTTCATTCATTTTGTATAATGTTGAATAGATGCACAAATGAATGGCTCTTTGAGTCTGATTCTATCATCTTCAAATTTGATATGCATGCAATTTTCTTAATTATTTTTTCAAATGTTGCATGACTAAAGCAGAAAAAAGTGTTCTGGGGCTATCCCTAGGAACTTCCCTTAATTTTTATATCAATAACTAATCAAAGTTTTTTGGTTTCACTTGTTCAATCATTTATGAATTCAACTTATTTTTATAATATGCAGCCACATTTCTCCTTCCTAAACATAATATTATGAGTTAACTAGCCATTTTATTTGTAGTTCAGGCTCACTCTTTCTATTTCATTTTCTTGACATATAGGTCTAATAATCCAAGTAAATAAATCAAATAGAATTTGGGATTGAAATTCTATCTAGAAATATTTCTATTTGCTTTGCTTACAATTGTCTTAAGGTATTTCAATTGCTTGAAATATATATGGTCATTGTTAGTGTTTTTTGTTAGCTCTTAATGTATATTATATATTCTTTAGAGTAATTTTACTTTATTTTAATTAATTTTTCTATTGCATATGTGTTATCTGATTCCACAATTTGAAATGCATACTTGTAAGGTATCCATACAAACCTGATAAGTTTTAGATTCTTCTTTTGTTTCTAGACAACTTGTGTCTCTGCCTTAAAAACAAAGTCATTTTAAATTTTATTATCTTAATCTAGTCGGTCACCAGATATATATCTGTATGGAAATTAAGGTCATTTATATTTAAGCTTATATGTGCATACTTACACTTAATATTATATATGCGTATATGTAAAATTTTCAACAATCTTGACAATTTTCCTTTCACTACTCTTATTTCCTTTGTATAAATTTACTTGGTGCTGGGTACAATGGTTCACACCTGTAATCTCAGCAGTATGGGAAGCTGAAGCAGAAGGATTACTTGAGCTCAGGAGTTCAAGACCAGCCTGAACATAAGGAGACCTTGTGTCTACAAAAGAAAAGAAAAAAATTAGAAGGGCGAAGCAGTGTGCACTTGTAATCCCAGATACTCAGAAGGATCACCTAAGCACAGAAGGTTGAGGCTGTGGTGAGCAGTAATCATGCCACTCACTGTACTCCAGCCTGGGAGACAGAGTGAGACTCTGGCTCTAAATAAATAAATAAATAAATAAATAAAGTAAATATTTAAAAATTTATTTGGTATTTAATGAAATTGAATTATTTATTTTTCTTAAACTAGAATACCTACTTAGATCCAGAAGTTGATGGAATATGTATAAACATGGAAGCAGTGTATACATTTTCAGTTTTTATTTTTTTATTTCTCAAAATTTTATTTTTTGCTTTATGGTTTCTAAAATATACTATAGTGTGTCATCTAATATTCTCTAATACCCTAACAAATCATTTTTAAATAACTTTTAATATTTTTATTTGTTCATTTTTTTTGGAAAAAAATACTTCAATTTATACTAAGGAAGACTAAGTAGCTCGATACTACTTTCTAATCCTTATACAACTTTTACTGTTATATTTTGTTTACAAATTTTTTTGACGAAAAATGTATATGTTGTTATACTATATTGCCTAGTTTAACTAATTCTATGCTAACATTTAAAGCCAATTATATTCCCTAAACCTGTTTGCTGTT
Source organism: Tarsius wallacei (assembly GCA_963574415.1). NCBI lineage: Eukaryota > Metazoa > Chordata > Mammalia > Primates > Tarsiidae > Tarsius > Tarsius wallacei. The sequence continues at coordinate 31,386 of CAUYQG010025934.1, forward strand.
TAAGTTCTAAATCTTCTCTTGCTTTAAGCTTTGCAACAGAGATTATCAGTTGATAAATTATTTTGTTCTCTAAGTTTAAAATACTCTCACATCTTGCCTTTAAAGTAAAAAAAAAAAAAAAATCATTTTGGCCAAGTTATAGCAATGTAAATTCAATTATCTTTATTTAGTTTCTCCCAGATTCTTCTTTCGGCATGGACTTGGTATTGAGATTCAAAATTATTTATCTTCACAAGTCATCACCCTTTTCTTTCTGGCAGCTCATGAGATAATATCTTTGTCTTTAGAGTTTCAAAACTTTTATGTTGATGTCTAGATATTGTCCCTTGCTGATTGTGCCTGTCAACACTGTTGAATTCCAGGTTGAATTTATTATTTAATATCAGAAATATATTTGTAATATTATTCTGAATTTAAATACTGTTTTGCTTTCTAAGCTTTCATTTCTTGAAATCAGAAATTGTCTTATTTTTATTTGAATAAACTGAAATATAGTACCTGAATCAATATCTACATTTAATCTTTCACTAAATTATGTATAATCTATTGATCAAACTAGCCAGGTAGCTTCAAAAAATCTGTCTGTATCAAGTTATATTCTTGGCTGTACAGAATCTGTCTCCAATTGCCAATAATGCAAGTGTCTTACAAACGAATCTGTGGTCTTTGCTTTTTTTTTTTTTAATTCCCTACACAACCTGCAGACATGAGGTCATCAATGTGGCAGACCAACATGACTTGATGATGTTTGATGTGATGATCAAGGTCTCTGTGGACCAAAACTTGGTGCTAATTGTTGAAACTGATCTCAAAAATATAGCAAAGAAGAGCTAACTTACAGGAAAAAACAAACAAACAAACAAACAAAAAACCCTGCTTGTCATGTTTTTTATTTATTTAACTATTGAACCAAAGATAGAAAAAAAAAGTATCAATGTTTCTATGCAAATATGAATACCAGGTCCAAAGTACAGTCATTTGTGCCAACATCAAATATCATGGCTGCAATTAGAATGACTGCTTGTTTAAGCTTATGGTAATCCACTGACATTTTACAAAATCTTTGCATTGGCCAAATTGGAAAATTAAACACTATGTTGTTGAAAATCACAATGGTATATTCCAACTTTTAATCATAGCTATAAAATTTGTGATATCCTTGCCCCCTGAAGTATGATTCTGCTTTTGATTAATTGATTTGGAACAATTTGGATCACTTTGGTGATTTATCTTTATTCCTTCCTATCATGCTAGCTCTTATTCTATGAGTCAATCCAACATAGATATTTTACCAGTTGCTCATCTCTCTTCTAGTTTTATGCTCTGGAAATGAAGGGGAAAAGAAAAAAAAAAACAAAACATTCATTCTGATACAAGTTGAATTCCATTCAAAGTTCTTAGCCTCTTAAAAATGTGAAGCCTCTTAACATGAAGTAGTCTAGGATAAGTACTTTTTGTTCCTCTTTTCTTTACTAGCTACACACAGTTTTTTGTTTTTTTTTTTATCATTTCATACAGGTTCGTGGCTTTGAATTCAATCTAGATGCCGATGACAATACAATGTACATAACCCTTTCTCAGGAGTGCTCTCTTGAATTCCAGATTTATATATCCAACTACTCAACATCTCTGTGTGGATGATTTACTGACATCTCAAATTTAACTTGCCCATCCTGCTTTAAGTGCATCACTTCCCATCTCAGACAATAGTGACTCCTTCCTACTACTTGCTTACATCAAATACTGTGGTATTATTTTTTATGCCTCTTTTTTCTGTTCCACTTATTCAAAATCGTATTGACTTTACCATCAAAATATCCAGAACCTTATTTCTCATCTACTGGGACCACTATAATCTAAACCACAATCATCTTTTGCCTAAATAATTGTAACTACCCACATAATTTCTCTGATTTTACACTTAATCCCCCTCATCTGTGCATGACAGAGTAGCCAGAGGTATCCAATGGAATCAGGTTAACCGATTTCAAAGATTTTTGCTATGGTATGAATATTTGTGTACCCTTAAAATTCATATACTGAAATCTAATCCTCAACTTATTAATAGGTCGGCCTTAGAAGAAGTGACTGGGTTAAGAGAAGAAACCATCATGAATGGGATTAGTGCCCTTGTAAATAAGACCCAGGGAACTTGTTTTTCACCTTCACCGTATGAGAACACAGCTAGATGGTGCCATCAATGAGGAATGGACCCTCATCGAACACTGAATATGTTGGTGCCTTGATTTTAAACTTCCCAGAGTGGATAACTTTAAGAAATAAACCCATGTTTTTTTAAAGTTACCCAGTCAATTGGCAGTAGTGGGAAACTGCCAGGGGAGGGGAGGGCACACTTCATCAATAAGGGTACCTGATCTCACACCAGGTAAGGGGACAAAAGTGAGGCTCAAACTTTACCTGTACAATGGCCATATGTATACCTAACCCTGAATTGTATGCCACATCTTTAAAATAAATTTTAAAAAATAAAATAATATAATACCTACTCTGTTATTTTGCTGTAGCAGCCTCAAAGGACTAAGATACTCCTCTATCTCCTTCAGAAATTTAAGTTTCCTGAGACTTCTTACTGCTTTTTTCTTTCATGATACTGTTGCAACCATATTGGTTTTCATACAGTTCTTAGGGAACATCATGGAAGGACTTGCCTTAGGGTCTTTGTGTTAGCACCTCTTTCCTATAGTTCTCTTTCTGCAGATAACTATATAAATAACTCACACATATCTTTCAGATTTTTACTTCATGCACTTACCCTGTTCCCCTTGTTCAAATTGTATCTCCTTTCCTGACCTTCAGTATGCCAATATCTTTATCCTTTCTACTATTTTATCCTTTCTCATATTTTCTACTTTATCCTTTCAATTTTTTTATTTCTACTTTTTAATTTTAAAAATGTATGAAATATAGGGTAATTTACTTATTTTGTCAACATTTGGGGTTCGTTTTGTTTTTTTTTTTTTCTCCTCCAAATTGAATGTAAATTCCATGGAATCAGAAAGTTTTTAGTTTTTTTTTCTCTCACCACTATATTTTAGTCACAAAACACAAACAGATAGATATTAGGCATTCAATACATGTGTGTTAAATTAATAACTAAATAACGAATGAGTGAAAATTACATTTCCACAAATTATTCACTAACTCTTTTTTTGACCACTGAACTACAGTATGGCTCTGGGTTTCTATGTATTGGTATTAGCTCAGAATTAATGTCTAACAAATTTAAAAAATGATGTTGTTGATTCTGTTTTCTTTATGTAGAATTAGTCATGGTAAACAGCTGTAAGTTGTATTGGGAAATCCTAAGAGGAATACCAATAATATATACTTGTGATGTATTGCCTTCACAGGTTCTAGCTTCAACTGTCTTCAGAACTTATTGCATTCAAATGGCTCTAGAACTATGAAGTTTCTCATGTTTGACATTTGGATAAGGCATTGCAACTCATTCTTAGGATATTCTAAAACAGTGTAGTAGCCAAGCAAATCCTGAGGGTTTTTTTTTGTTTGTTTTTTGTTTTTTAGTGGTTGGACTGCCCATATGTCTTGGCTCTAAGAGACCGAAGATCAATTAAACTGCTAAATATCTCAGCATGCTAGACCATGCTAACTTCCAAGGTAGTCCCTTTGCCTCTTTATGTCCCTTTATGTAAGGGCAGACATTCCAGGATTTTCCCAATCCCCATAAAAACAGTTAGCTCATTTCAACCATATTTTTTTTT
>CAUYQG010025936.1:0-14490 GCA_963574415.1 Tarsius wallacei
CTGTGCATTTTGGGTTTTGCTCAGGAATTGGATGCCAGTTCCAACTTCCATAAGGGTGTGTCCTGCATTTTCTAAAGTTCTTATGGTTTGAGGTTTTACATTTAGGTCTCTGATCCATTTAGAGTTAATTTTTGTGTATGGGAATAGATAGGGGTCCTGTTTGAATCTTCTGCATGTGGTCAACCAGTTTTCCCAGCACCATTTACTGAATAGGTTCTCCTCTCCCCAGTGGTGGGTGGCGGAGACTTTGTCGAAAATGAGTTGGTTGAGAAATTGAGGTTTTGCTTCTGGAATCTCAGTTCTATTCCATTGGTCTATTTGGAGTACAATATTTAGAAAATGTAAGGCAATTTTATGACTGGCTCACCAGTACACAGAAAATTGAACGCTAAAATACTTATTTACCTCTGCAACTTTTCACTTTCACTCTCTTCCACTTCTACTTTCCATGTTCCCTTTCCCTAGTTTTTTTTTTTTTTTTTTTTTTAGTTTGAGTCTCACTCTGTCGCCCAGACTGGAGTGCAGTGGCCGCTCCCGGCCACCGCAGCCTCGACCTGCTGGGCTCCGGCGATCCTTCCGCCTCAGCCTTCCAAGTAGCTGGAACTACAGGCGTGCGCTACCACGCCGGCTAATTTTTGATTTATCGTAGAGATGAGGTCTCACCAAGTTGCCCAGGCGGGTCTCGAACCCACGGGCTCAGGTAATTGACTCATTTTGGCCTCCCAAAGCGCGGGATTACAGGCTGAGCCACCAAGCCCGGCCTCTATAAGAATAATTAATGTTAATAAATACTAATAAGTTTACATGCTAATGCTATAAGTAGCTGTTTTTATCTTCATTTCACAGATTAGAAAACTGAGAAAGAGAAAGGTAAACTAAATTCCTTCTACGACTAGTATAGTGAGTAGGAGAGCTGGCACTGCTTTATTTTTTCCTCCCAGACTCTTTGTCCTGGTGTCTCCCTTATTGAGAGGTGTTACTTCCTCTGGAAAAGTTCTTCTCCTTCACACACACACACACACACACACACACACACACACACTTAAAGAGAAAACTATCCGGACACTTGTTAAAATGGTAAGGAAGACTTTCTTCAAGGTTATTGAATTGAAGGGTTACAACAGGGAAGAGAGATTAGGCTCCACTCCAAGTACAACAAAGACAAATGGAGATTTCTAGCCAAGGAGCAGGAAGAGGATATCAGTGCATGGAAAATTGCAAAGAGGAGACATCAAGGGTAAGGGGTTCTTGCTAAACCAACTTGACAGGATTCTTGCTGAGGGCAGGTCAAGAACTTATACAGCAAAGGTAGGAAATGAGGAATTGGATCAGTTATCAAAGCTGATCAGATACCAAGGGTGAAGGGATTCTTGCTAAACTGACTTTGCAAGATTCCTGCTAATCATGAGCCAGGTATCAGGACCAAGTTTCAAGGCCTGGTCCAGAAGAGGGCTAAGGATCTTGACTAAAGTCTGGCCAAGGAGGGAGTCTTTGTCAGCCCCCACACCCACACACAAACTAGGTTGCCCTCTGGCAGTTCCCTTAGTGTTATTGCTTTTCTGAGAAATTGGGACAAGTTAAAGATTAGAAAGCTTGAATTCTAAAGGCTGCTGCCTTTTTTATTCTTAAACCCTAGAATAAGTGAGGATAAACTGAGCAGACATTCTTTGGGTAGGGTGCTGGCTGTAGAGTAAGAAGAAATTTTTTCTTAAACCCCCATGGGTTATTACTTGGAATGGACCCCCATAACAAAAGGCAGATTAACAAAAGAAAAACAAACAGAAATTTATTAACATGGGTATTTAATATGTACATGGGAGATACCTTGGGAACTAGTAGTTCTCAAAGAGGTGGCTTTGAATTTCAACTCATATAGCATCTTCAACAAAGAACAGTAACTGTTAGAGAAGTGACAAGACAAAGGAAAAAGACTTTGAATCTCTAGGGGGCGACAACTTCTGGGAAGGCAAATTAACAAAAATAAAGGCTAGTTAGTAACGCTTGTTAATGTAGATTCCTCTGCTACCATCTCCAGGGTAATAAGTATCTAAAGGTATCTTTGGTAGTGGTAAAAATAAATAAATAAATAAACAAACAAACAAATAAACAAAAACTTCAAATTAAATTTAACTAAGTTTAATTGCACAGAGAATGATTTGCAAGTTGGGCAGCCCTCACAACCAGAAGAGATTCCAAGAGTCCCACTTTGCAAGGTTGCCCGGCATTAATTACCGACAGAAATCGGAAATGAGTTACAGAAACAGCCTGATTGGTTACACTTGTGATTGAAGCTCTGCTACTGTGATTAGTTGAGACTCCGCTATTTGTTACAAAAGTACTCCTAAATTAGATTTTCAGTTAATGTACTAAGTTAGGTTGCAATTCTTTACATAGGGATCCAAAGTACAGTGGATATCCTCAGGACAAACTTAATTTAATTCAACAGTGGTTAATTTAACTTTTGTTCTCCCTGGTAGAGAGGGTGGGCAGGAGACTTTTTGTCTTTGTAAATCTATGTCCTGCTTTTAGACAAACAGAGGGAAGTCTGAGAGCTTTCCTGCATCTGAGTCTTCTTAATTGTCTTCAACTCAAAAATCATTCATATTGTGGGGTGACATATGCTGGTCCCCCACATGGGAAAGGCAAAACAGAGCATCATCTGGGGTCCTACTTGTTGGTGCTAGGTCTCAGTGGGCCCAGTTGAGTGGAGCTTCCAGGAGAGACAAGAAGCAGGAATGTCAAAGCCAGGGTGCCACCTCCTGAAGGTTTCAAGCTGCAGGCTGCCTCAGTAAGGCAAGTCTCCTTCCCCTGAGAGCTGTTTTGGCTTCTTATCTTTGGTTGCTTCTTCATCCAGAGATAGATTTAATGCTTTTTAACTGGTTTTCAACAATGTAACAATTTTGCAAGAGGTGAAAGTAGGGCTATGAAGTGTTTCCTGCCATGATTTCAGAGGAAGGGTGTTTAGCAACCCTGCAGGTTTAAGAACACAACAGGGTTAGGAAAAACTGAAAAATTTTTGAAATGGGCAAAAAGATCGATGGATGTTCTTTCAATGGAATGCTAAACATTGTCTAGAGCAGGGTTGTTTGATTCTATAGAGGTCTGTGCCTTTCTTTATTGTTAGCTATTTTGTAGCTCTGTGGAGATAGACATTAACTTGTGGAGAAGTAATAATGATGCAGATGATTCCTGTCTATTAAAAGTCAAATAAATTTTGTCCTGTAAAATGACAATTGATTTCCACCCTGTGGCACTGGCTGTTTTTGCATCTGTTAGCAAATTAATTTCAGCATTAATGACTGTTTTTCAAATTTTCCTTTGAACTGGTTGTAAAAACCTACTAGTTCTCTTAATATTAATGAGTAAATAAAACATTTGAAGGCCAGGTGTGGTGGCTCACACCTGTAATCCCAGCACTTTGGGAGGCCAAGATGGGAGGATTGTTTGAGCCCAAAGAGTTTAAGACTATCCTGGGCAACATGGTGAGACCTTGTCTCTGTAGAAAATAAAAATAATAAATAAAAGTCTTGACATGTGTGCATTCTATATTTGTATATGTAGGGAAAAAGAAGTATCTTTTTTTTCCTCTTAACTGAGGGCTTTTTTTTTTTTTCCATCATGGCTGAGAGCCCTAGCACAAAAAACAAAGTAACTAGAGAAAAGCATACAAATGTATTATATAAGTTTTAGATGACACAGAAATGAAGACCCAAAGAAACAAGGGAACCTGTCTATTTTTATGCTAAGTTTGATGCAGAGTGGACAGTCATGGGAAAGTATGATTGAACAAAGGGAGTATGATCTAATGGTAATAAGCCAGGAGATACTTAGCAAGGCCTATGTGTTCAGATTTTTCTCCGTGTTCCCTTCCTCCAGGTATAGGAAGAGCCCATCTGGATGAGAGTCTTGTGGTCTGCTTCAGGAGAGAAGGCCCTTAAGTGACCTTCCTAAGTTTTGTGGCCTACTTCAGGGACGAAGGGCAAAGGGAGGATAAATGGCCTTTCTGCTTCTGTGTTTGCTCAAATGCCAAGGTGCCCTATTTTAAACCCAATCATGATTTTGTTTTTTAAAAAATTATTCTCTAATGGTAGGGATTCTACACTATGATAACTAACAATAAAATCCCTTCTCACTCCTCTGCTCTTAAATGTGACCCTGAAATTACAGCAGATGCCAGATCATGCTGGCTGTCAAAAAGAGACAGGTGTAAAAGTAAATAGACAAAAGTTTAAAAAGTTCTTACAAGGGGTCAAGGATCCCATGAACCATCTTTGGTAGAGATTGCCTGGGACATGAAAAGCTCAACCAGCAATGTCTATGTAGAGAAAGGAGGAGGGGCACATCTTCAAGTACTCCATGTACGCTAGACCTAAACCTGTGCAACCTGGACAAAATATTCAACAAGAGATGGATGGGGAAAGCTAAAATGAAGAGAGTAAGAGTTAGTTCTAACTTACATTACTTAAGTTACTTCAGAATTTTGGACTCTTCGGATTCTAACTTTTCTCTGCAATGTTATTAACTCAGACACAACAACATAGACCAGAACATGGCTATAGTGAACAGGGAATTCATTATGCCAACATTACTTGAGTAGCTTATTCCATACCATGCCCCTTCTATTCAGTTTCTTAATCCTACTTTCCATGAGAAAACAGGGCTGAAGGCAGTGAGTAGTGAGTGGCTTATTGTCACCCAACTGCCTGACTCCACATACCTTGCTTTTGTCACTACATCTGCTGCCTCTCTACAGACAAAAGCAGATCAGAAATACCACCACAAAGACAGGTACAGTCATCCCTCTGTATCTGCAGTGAACTGGTTCCAGGACCCATCACCAATACCCAAATTCTCAGATGCTCAAGTCCCTGGTATAAAATGGTATAGCATTTGCATACAACCTACACACAGCCTCCTGTATACTTTAAATTATCTCTAGATTACTTATAATACCTAATATAATTTAAATGCTATGTAAATAATTGTTATCCTGTGTTGTTTTAGTTGCATTACTTTTTATTGTTGTATTGCTATATCTTACTGTTTTATTTTTGCCAAATATTTTCCATCCCCGGTTGGTTGAATCCATGAATGTGGAACCCACAGATATGGAAACCCAACTGTACCCTGGTCTCATTAAATAGGAACAGAAATGAGACCCAAAGACTGGCTGGTTTCCAAGCAGCCATAAAGACAACTTGCAGCAGAATCACCTGGAGAGCTTGTTTAAAATGCAGATTCCTGAATTTATTACACAGCCATAAAGAAGTATAAAATTATGAACTTTACAGCAATTTGGATGGACTTAGAGTCTATAATACTGAGTGATCTACCACAGAAACAAAAAACTGTATCACATATTCTTACTCATAAGCGGACCTTGAGCAATTGTCATAATACTATAAGAAAAGAATTGGCAGTAGCGGGAAACTGCTGGGAGTGGGGGTGGGAGGTGGGATTGGCAGTAGTGGGAATCTGCAGGGGGTGGGACACAGCTCATCAACAAGAGTACCTGCATAACAAACATTTGTATACCTAACCCTGAATTGTACCCCACATCTTTAAAATAAAAAAAAATTTAAATTAAAAAAAATAAAATGCAGATTCCTGTTCCCCACTCCTAATGATTTGAATCAGTAGGTGATTCTTATGTATTCCATAGTTTGTAAGTCATTAAATTTCAGTCCAAATATCAAAAAGAAGGAAGCATGCTGCTTATGTTCTGTGAGTCTTAAAAACTAGTCGGGCAGAGCCAGACTGGGCTCCAGATATGCCACCATGTAAGCCCTCCCCACCATGCCCCGCTGCCTGTCAGGCACAGTTAAGGTGGAGAAATGAAACCAGCTTGATGAATATGTTTTGCTCTTCACCATCTGTCTAACGTTTTCAAACCATCTGTCTCTTCTCATGAACTATTTTGGCTATTAAGGCACTATAAGGTGGTGATTGAAGCTGGATTCTGGACCCCGAATACCAGGATTTAAATTGTAAGTTTGTCACTTCCTAGCTTTGAAACCCTGGGTAAGTCATTTGTCCTCTCTGTACCTGTCTTATCATCTACAATACTAGGATCTGATGGGGTTCAGGGTACACCACTCCAAAATATGACTGTGGGAGACCAGAATATGAGACCCTAAAATATGCCTCCTTGGCATATTTATTATTTTGAGCTGGTTATTTTGAGAAACTGCAGACAAAGAAGTAGCTCTGGAAAGTTACCATTTTGTAAGGGAAATTTACACTTATAAAGGAAATCTCCATTTATAAGTGTGTCTCCCTCTCTGCCCCAGGAAGAGAAGGACCAAATCACCAGAGACTCTTATCCAGTGGAGCAGACATGGACTTAAATCTTATCCTGGTGTTAGGGTGCTTTCCCAGGTCTTCTAGTCTTAGCCAGGCTTTTCCTCCACACTTTTCCTTCTTTGCCTCAGAGAATGATGGTATTTAAGCCTGAGGTTAAATGCTTTCTTTGAGATTTATTCTAGAGATACAGTTATTTATCTGGGTTCTCTCCCATGTATACATGAGGTATACATGTTAATTAACTTATGTTTGTTTTTCTTTTGTTAATCTGCCTTTGTTACAGAGAGCCCCAGTTAAGAAGAGTAGACAGAAAATTATTGTTTCTCCCCTGCATATCTTCTATTGTTGTGAAAGTTATACTAATTTATACAAATGTGACAGTTTAACACAGCTTGTGAGAATTCAAATAATAATGCATGTGCAGGGTAATTGTCACCCTTATTGTTATTGGCTATGATTATTTATTGAGATGGGAGGAGGGTTTAAAACTTAATCTGGCTATCATGCATGTACTATTGAAGGGCTATTGCCCACTTAGAAACTTAGGTCACTGGCCCATTACTCCTCACATCACCATATCAGTCAAGGTCACTGCCCTTGAGGTTTTGCCCAGGTGCAGGTTCAGTGAGGACTAAGCTTGGCAGGGACATGAAAGTAAACTCAAATCATGCCTCTGTAACTAAGCAATATGTCGTTCTATGGTATTTTTCTCCTAGTTAGCTTTCAATACAACGAAAGGTGCATTGTAATACTTCTTCCCCTGGTAAAAAATCAGAGAGACATCTCTAACAGGGCACAAGCTGAGACATCCCTCCTTCCACCCTGATTTGATTTTCACATATACCCCACCCCAAGCTTTCCTCACAGGTCCCCTGTTATGTGACTCTCTTAGAGTGGAGATAAATCCTGAGATCAATTCAGCACAACTTACTTGCTGCAGCAAAGAAGAACTAGATTTATTAAGCATTTATAGCATAAATCTTGTCTTTTTAAAAGGTGACATTAAGAAGTGGTAACAACCAAACCAAAGTCTGTTATTTAAATAAAAAGCAAGCGTTACTTGTCACGAAGCTGAGTGTGTTGAAGCATGCCCTAGAAATGAAAATCACATTAGATAATTACTCTTCTTGCTTTTAAGAGAACTCGTGAAACTCCCCATGCATACTGAGTTGGAAAGTCATTAAAATGGCTGAAGCGTGTCATGTTGTAGTGTACCTTGTAGCATAACTATTAGACTACCATGGGTGACACAGCTTGGTTAGCATCCTGAGTTTCTGAGATGCTGCCTACTCATTAAATGAGAAGTATTCATCCTATGATATCCTGGGCACTGTATAAAACTCTGATCTGCCTGGTCACTTGCTACCTATCTGACTTGGAGTAAATAATGCAAATCCCTTTGAGATTCAGTTCCTCATCTGGGACCTAGGGAGCAAAATACTTAATTATATTAGGTTAGGATGCTTTTTTTGGCTGCACATAATAGGAAGAGCATGACTCAAGAGCATTAACACAATCATGGGAAGTCCCAGCTCATATAACAGAAAGTGCTCAGGCATGAGCACAGGTGTGCCAGGCAGCTTAGGCCTGCCTCTGCTTCACTTGGCTCTGGCCTCCTCCCTCCTTGTTGGCTTCCTTTACAACTATAACAACTCCAGGGAAGCATCCAAACACCATAGATCCAGAGTGAGGAAGTGGGATGTCTTCCTGCGTGCTTCTTTTGCATCAATGAGGAAACCTTCCCCACTTCCCCAACCTCACAAGCCAGGTTTTTCTTCCTACCTCACTGGCTAGAACTATTGTCACATGACTACCCTGAGCCAATCACAGGTAATAGATTACATGACTGGGTTAGACTAGTCAGTACTTACCCCTGGACTGAGGATAGAATTGCCTTCCCCCACGACAGTGTGATAGGGAAGACAAAAAACGAGGAAGCAGTGGTGGGCTGGTGAGCAGGCAACCAACCATGTCCACACCACCCACCAAACTCTTGTGATGAATAGACAAGATTGTGAATGAAATGGCCTCCTATAATACCTGGAGCATAAGGAAAATAATAGCAGCTGACATTTTTGAAGTTGTGTAATGTACCAGGCACTTTATATGAATTATCTAATTTAGCAAGTTCCCTGTGGGGTGTGAACCATTATTATGTTCATTTTATAGATGAGGAGACTGGAGCACAAGTGGGTTAAGTAACTCTGATCAGGCAGTCTGACTTCAAACCCCTACTTTCTTTTTTTTTTTTTTTTGAGTTGGAGTCTCACTCTGTCGCCCAGACTGGAGTGCAGTGGCTGCTCCCGGCCACGGCAGCCTCGACCCGCTGGGCTCTGGCGATCCTTTCGCCTCAGCCTTCCAAGTAGCTGAAACTACAGGCGCGCACTACCACGCCCGGCTGATTTTTTGATTTATTGTAGAGATGAGGTCTCGCCAAGTTGCCCAGGTGGATCTTGAACCCGCGGGCTCAGGCAATCCACTCACCTCAGCCTCCCAAGGCGCGGGATTACAGGCTGAGCCACCGAGCCCGGCTAAACCCCTACTTTCATGTACTCATTCACTCAGTTTACTGTATTAAAATGTTAGTCTAATGCATCACTTCATCTCTTTCCTAATTTCAAGAAATGTATAAAATTTAGGTTCACTGGGATTGACATGCAAGAAAAAAACAAGAACACAAGACGAGATAGCAGATGGTGACAATCTCAGTGGTGTAATAGAGAAGAGAAGTCATCAATGCACCAAGCGCTGAGCATAGGGAAAGAGGGTAGTGGGAAGGTTGTCAGGAAGGCAACAGTGCCTGGGCCTTGGGGCATGTGTGACTTGGGGAAGGCAGTGGAGGGCATGCCAGACTGGTGTGGCAATGGTGGTTTCCAAAAATAAAAAGCTACTCTTAGGGATTTGAGCAAAGGGAAACGACTTTGGAATTCACTAGTTGGAGAAATGGCAAAACAGAGCAAGGTCCAGTCACATTCGACTTTAGGGGAGACTTTGAAGGCTGCTTCACTCATGAAACCTTGAGCTCCCGAGCTGCATTGCCGTAGACATCATGAATCATAAAACTTTTGTGCACAGGAAGCCCAATCCCATAGGTAAACTCTGGAATTATGTCCTCATACCTACTGCGTATTAGCCCAATCTATAGGAACTTCCAAGAGAAGTTTAATTTGGGGAGACAAGGTCTACAATTTTCCTTATTAGAATTATGGCCAGATATTTTTGCTCAGACTGACACGCTTTGAATCTAGTGCAGGTTAGACATAGATAGATAAATTTCCAATAGGCAGGTTTTAGGAAGCATTCAGACAATTTACTGCAGACCAAGCTGGCAGCCAACCCCTAGGCAAATCTCCATTAGATGCAAGACAAGGACAACCCAACCTTTCAATTCATGGTTTAGCATAATAATCTCCAAGAAGCTTTCAGGCTCCTTGCTGAAGGTGGGAGGTCAAAGATCACCCCTTAGCTGGCCAAAGACATAGAAATGATAATAAGACCAACTTTTTGCTAAGGAGCTTGTAGATTGAAAATATCTGATAGGTATCTTGTAGGAAAAACCCCTCCCCTTGTCTCCTCCCATTTAGCCCACCACCATGACAGCAATCATGTGACTAACCTCCTCATCTACCTGCTGTCCATCACCTGATGTCAGTACCTGCACTTACCTGCCCCTTCCTGATGATGTGGATCAGACCACCACCCAATCATCTGAATGACTTTCCCCCATCAAAGGAAAGGATTAAAAGGATTCAACCACAAACATCCTGAGGCCATTGCCTTGTTAAACTTTGGTGTGGAGGTGGCCAGGCCATTCTTTCTTGAGCTTTGGCCCCTTCCCCTACCTTGGGGAGGTGAATCTCCTTTTTCTCTCTCTCTCTGTAACTTACTTTCTAAATAAACTGTATTTTCTTTTTTTGAGTTGGAGTCTCGCTCTTTTACCCAGGCTGGAGTGCCGTGGCACACTCACAGTCACCCCAGCGTCAACCTGCTGGGCTCAGATGATCCTTCCCCCTCAGCCTTCCAAGTAGCCAGAACTACAGGCACACACTACCATGCCCAGTTGATTTTTTTTTTTTTTTTGGGTTTATTGTAGGGATGAGGTCTCACCAAGTTGCCTGGGCTGGTCCCGAACCCACGGGCTGAGGCAATCCACCTGCCTCAGCCTCTGAAAGTGCTGGGATTACAGGCTGAGCCACCAAGTCCAGCCTGTATTTTTTAATCTAAAAAAAAAAAAAAATTATGGCCAGTTATCCAGTTATCCTTCTGTAAGAATGGATTGGATGAAGTCTAGTGCTAGAGTTCAGATTCAAGGTACTATGCACATAGCCTCGTTTCTCACATCCCCTCCTCTCCCCAAAGATTATATTATATCCCCATGCCAGCAGTATGAAGCCCAAGCTTTCAGAATTACTCAAGATGAGGACCTAAACCTCACGTTCTTATGAAAAGCACCCTGGGTTTCCCAGTCAGCGAGGACATTAGATATTGAACACTATGTGATATTTCACAGAAGAATCTGATTTGAGGAAGAGGATTTCTCCTTATATCTTACACCATTGCCTGTAGCACCAACTTTCATGTCAAGAAAGGACCTCCGAGGACATGCTCTAGAAAGGGTTCAGGGTCATGTTCTGTTCCTATAATGAGGTGTCTGCATTAAACTGATGTCCATATGCTATTTAGAGAATTGCCTATTAAGAAGTTTGGTTCTTCTTCAACATCATTTGCCTTATTTAGTCTTAAAAATGCTTCTCAGATTTCTCTGCAGTTTGATATTTAGAAATCAGGTACCTTTCTAGATTAATAAAACAGAACCAAGTTGGGAAAAGATGGTCTTTAGAGTCAGAGATGGAGTCCAAATCATTTTCAAACACTGCTGGGTACATGTGGACCCAGGTCTAAATTTCTGAGGCAAAATCCTCATGTGCAAGACAGCACAATGCTCCCATCCTAACAGGGGTTTAAAAAAAAGTGTAAGAAAGGCATCTAGATCATTGCCTAGCACATAATTATTGTTTTAAATGTTAGTTTCTTTTTCCCTCTGTCCTTTCCTGTTTAGAGAGCGAGGAAATGTCCAAATATAGTAAAAGTAAAAGATCATCTGTGTAGTTTTTATGATGCTTGATCATGCCACTAAGTTGTTATGTGACCTGGGTTGAGTCATTTACCTTGTCAAGGTTTCATTTTCTCATCTACAAAAAGAAGAGATTGTCTTAAATTCTCAAAACCCTGTATATTTAAAATTTTATGTATATATTTATTATATAATCCCTACATTTTCCAAGTTCTGAGTCACAGAAATTCCTCAAATTCATCTGCCACATCTAGGCTCCTGGGCCATCTTCTTCAGTTGGGTGTAGTCCAGTTTTTTCCCTTTCAGCTTTACTTGCAGGATCCTTCTTGTTTCTGATGTGTTGTGAAATGGCTGTTATCTAAGATTAACAGGTACCTACTGGCCATTTAGGAAGGGGCAATGGCCCCAGCCTAGGGAAACTGATCTCCACAGGGCCCAGCCACTGGACATCTAGACAGCTATCAGGTCAATCAGAGTGACTGGTAGCAAGCACATTGGTCTGTGGACAAGAACGCAAATGATTTGCAAGCTGTGTGTGTTCAAGACCTGGAGATTCCTCAGAATCCCTGGCATCAGAGAGGGAGGGGAGGCAGAAGTAGATGGGCCCAGCCACACTCCACAAATGTGTTCACCTTTGCCCCATTTACTCCCAGGTTTCTGCAGAAGTTTCTCCTATAAGAGTCTACCAGCAAAGAAGAAAAGTCTTGAAAGTCCCCACTTTCTTTTTATCCTTTCATTTTACATATAAGGAAACTGTACTTTATATTTCAAAAGCCTCAGAATGATTCCTATACCCTTTAAGTCCAACAATTCCACTTTTAGGTCAGTTGAACCTAAGAAAATAATTTGTGAAAGTTTCAAGAACTTTTTTTTTCCCTATTTCTCTCTCTCTCTCTTTTTTTTTTTCTCCATCTGCCAAGTCTGTTTAAAGCAGACTAGGCTCCAGGGATTAAGATGTGGACATTTCTGAGGGTCCATTATATCCTCCATTTGTGTCATGGGACGACCTTCTGGAAGTCTTTAATGGGGCATCATTGTGTCCATAATGGTCTGCAGTGGATCTGTTATTCACCTGTCCTTTTCTTTCCTGCATGACCTTTACCACTGCCACAGCAAGAGTAAGCATGTCCAAGCCACACTACCACCAGCAGATGACCCAATGTTTCCATTCCTGGTGCATCTTAACTCTGTTGGGTTCTTGGTAAAAAGAGATGACTCTGAGTCAATTTTTTCCTTGATCTTGAAGCAGCCATGCATTTACCCAGAACTATACAGTCTTTTTTTTTTTTTTTTTTGAGTTGGAGTCTCACTCTGTCACCCAGACTGGAGTGCAGTGACATGTTCCTGGCCACCGCAGCCTCAACCTGCTGGGCTCCGGCGATCCTTCTACCTCAGCCTTCCAAGTAGCTGAAACTACAGGCATGTGCTATCACACCCGGCTAATTTTTTGATTTATTGTAGAAATGAGGTCTTGCCAATTTGCCCAGGCGGGTCTCGAACCCGCGGGCTCAGGCAATCCACTCACCTCAGCCTCCCAAAGCGCGGAATTATAGGCTGAGCCACCGAGCCCGGCTTGCACAGTCTTTCTTAAATGGCTCCATTCATTTCTGGTCACCAACCCTTACCCAGCAGATATCAAGTCCAGTTCTTCAGCAAGAACTGGAATAGACACCAAAGAAACTTCCATTCTGCTTTCTACTTTCACTTTTCCCTTCTCCCACAAAAACCACTTCACTATTGCTCAATTTACAATAATAAACATTTTCATGCAACTAAATGGAGGCCAACTAACAATGAAATGTGTTTTAGGGTTGGGAAGGCATGACAGACAGAATAATGGGCCCTCAAAAATGTCTTAGTCTGCTTTTCTGCTTTCTTCCTTGTTGAAACACACTTGGCAGGTGGAGATGAAGGATCTCAAGATGCAGAGATTATCCTGGCTTTTCCTGTGACCCAATGTGATCACAAAGGTAAGAAAGACCTCAAAAAGCCTGAAACAGGAGCTGTGACGATGGACGCAAAGGTTGGAAGGCTGCACTTTGAAGATGGAGAAAGGGACCACAAGCAAGGAATGCCGGCGGCTAGAAAGGTCAAAGAAATAAATTCTCTCCTGTAGCCTCCAGAAGGAAATAGCCCCAATGACATCTTTATCTTACCCCTGGAACACTCATTTCAGACTTCTGACCTCAGAATGGTAAGCTAATATAGTTGTGTTGCTTTAAGTCACTAAATTTGGGATAATTTGATACAGCAGTAATAGGGAACTAATACTACAGGAACTAATAATGGCAGGATATTGTTTATGCTAGAAGCTGGCAAATTATCTTATTGGCTGGGTAGGGGTGTAATAATTATTTTCTTATCTGAATTTCTTATTTTTTACTCAAATGAACACACATAACTTTTGTAATAAAAATGAAAAGGTATTATTTTCAAAAAAGAGGACTCTGATGAACCATTGCATGAAGGTTCTGGAAGGGAGATGACCCTAGCAGGAAGGCCTGTTGCCCTGCACAGGTGTCAGGAAGGCCACTCCAAGATCAATAAGCAGAACCAGAGAGATTGATAGGGAGGGTGGGAAGAGAAAGGAGAAATGTGCTGTTCGCATTCGTCATGTTAAACTCTGCTTCAGAGAAGCTAGGCAATTTTTCAGCATCAAAGGGATGATTAAGGAAGACTTCTGGCCGGGCTCGGTGGCTCAGCCTGTAATCCCAGCACTTTGGGAGGCTGAGGTGAGTGGATTGCCTGAGCCCGTGGGTTCGAGACTAGCCCAGGCAACTTGGCGACAATAAATCAAAAACTAGCCGGGCGTGGTAGCGCGTGCCTGTAGTTCCGGCTACTTGGAAGGATGAGGCGGAAGGATCGCCGGAGCTCAGCAGGTCGAGGCTGCGGTGGCTGGGAGCGTGTCACTGCACTTCAGTCTGGGTGACAGAGTGAGACTCCAACTCAAAAAAAGAAAAAAAAGAAAAAAAAGCTAAGTGCTTATATAAGCATTTTATATACATTAACTCATTTGATCCTCCCAACAACCCCATGAGAAACATAAAATTATTGTGGGTATTTCTATTTTAGAGATGAGGAACTTAGGCAAAGGAATGTTAAACAGCTTGTCC
>CAUYQG010025938.1:0-12178 GCA_963574415.1 Tarsius wallacei
CCTTCATGGAAGTGGAAGAGCTTTGTTTTTACTGGAACAGGCTCTCTGGTTATTGATTGCTTGTCCCGCACACAGTGTTCCTGCCAAATTACCATTCTCAAACTTAAGAGGGCCTTATCCCTCATCATGTTATTTCACACAGCATTGCTTCTTAAAGAACTCACCGCAGGTTCGTGACCCGCCTGGGCAACTTGGCGAGACCTCATCTCTACAATAAATCAAAAATTGGCCGGGCGTGGTAGCGCATGCCTGTAATTCCAGCTACTTGGAAGGCTGAGGCGGAAGGATCGCCGGAGCCTAGCAGGTCGAGGCTGCGGTGGCCGGGAGCGGCCACTGCACTCCAGTCTGGGCAACAGAGTGAGACTCCAACTCAAAAAAAAAAAGAAAAAAGAAAAGAACTCACTTCACAGCAAATAGAGCACAGCAATGGGCCCCTGTTCATGGACTTCGTTGGTCCTACCATGTTCCTATCATCCTGCATCATCTGGCTTGATAGGGCAGTGGAATGGCCTTTTGAAGGTTCAGTAACAGTGCCAGTGAGTTGGCGAAACCTTACAGGGCTGGGCAAGGTTCTCCAGGAAGTTGTCTACGGGCTAATATGTGTCCAGCATATAGTGCTGTTTCTCTTATAGCTAGGATTACGGGTTCAGGATTCAAGGGGTGGAAATGGGAGTGGCTCCCATTCACTGTTACCCCCCCCTTTGTTTTTTTGCTTCTCGTTCCCATGACCCTATACTCTGCTGTGCTAGAAGTCTTAGTTCTAAAAAGAGGACTGTTTCTACCAGGAGACACAATGATCCTATTGAACTGAAAATTGAGACTGTCACCTGGCAACTTTGGGCCTCTCATGCTTCTGAATCAACAAGCAAATAAGGGAGTTATTGTACTGGCAGGGATGACTGATCCTGATGACCCGGGGAAAATTAAGTTGTTACTACACAATGCAGGTAAGGAGGAATATTCTGGAACAGACGCACTCTCTTAGGGTGCCTCTAAGTGCTGCCACATCCTGTGATTAAAGTCAAGTTACAGGATATCAAAGGAGAAGAGTGCACAAGGACTTTGCATCCTCCTCTGGGGAAAGTGTTAAATGTGGTTTCAGTTGTACATAGAATAGTTGTATCATGTAACAACAAACTAGGCAGAAGTATGACTTTTATTGTGTTCCCTAAGAGATTAAGTTTGGTTTAAAGAAATGTGCTTGGGTGACAAGCTAACAGGGGTGATTGCAATGGTCAGTTTTCTGCATCAGCTTGTCCAGGCTAGAGTCCCTAGTAATTCATTTAAACACTAATCTAGGTGCTGCAGTGAAAGTATTTTATACATACATACAGATTAAAGTCTGTAATTACTTTAAGGAAGAATATCCTGGATAATCTGCCTGATTCAATCAGTTGAAAGGCCTTAAGAACAGAACTTCAGTTTCTAAAGAAGAAGAAATTCCACTTGTGGACTTAAGTTCATGTGTGAGAGTTACAGCCTGGCCCTCCTGATGGCCTGTCCTATGGATGTCCATCTTGCTTAGCCTGCACCCGCAGTTGCATAAGCTAATTCCTCAACCCATGTATTCTTGAGCCTACTGAAGGCTCAGTCATAGTGTAAGAAAGAACACAAGACCCCACAAGCTGGGGAACTGACCTACAGGATATAGCATAAGCCAATATATGGTGTTGTCTCCTCCATAGCTGGAGTGCATGAGTTTGGGAACCAAGGAATGAAGGGGAGAGTGGTTGCACTTGCTGTCATACGAAAAACCTCTGAAGGAACTTTTGCTTCCTATTTCAAGACCTAGGCTTAGTTGGTTTAGAGGTACTTTTACCCCAGGAAGGAATGCTCCCACCTTATACAAAGTCTTGGTTCAGTCAGATTACAAGCTGAAACGGTTCCTAGTAATTTAGAGTTCCTCATGCCACTGAACTACCAGGCAGAGCAAGAGGTCACTATGTTTATTTGGGTGATTGATCCTGTTCACCAAGGGGAAATTGGACTATGAACAGGGCCAGGAGGACCACATCTAGAACCCAGCGATTCCCACTAGGGAGGATGTTAGGGGGCCCGTGCCCAAGAGTCCTTGTCAGCAGAAAATGCAGCAACCCATACAAACCCAGAAAGATCCACCAAGGAACTACAGACATGAGTGGTTGGGATATTCTGCCCAGAAAATGAACCCCATGTGACTAAGGTGCTGGAAGATAATAAAAGTAATACACAATGGGCAGGAGAAGAGAGAAACTATGGTTATTACCTCAAGCCACATGGCCAACTACAGAAGCAGGGACTGTGACAGCTGTGTTTTAGGTTGACTTGCCACTCAAGATTTTTCCCAGTGCCTTATATGAAGAGCGATGTAATGGCTAATTATTTGTTTCGGGTGGTATGTAGCCAGTGGAACTTTTTGTGTTGCCTATGTGGAGGACATGGAATTTGGAATTTTCATCCACAAAAAGGACAAAGATGGATGTTGATGGGCAAAAGAGATAAACTGTGCTGGATATGTTCAATTTATCTTTCTAAACCTGCTCCCTAGGACTGAGTTCGGAAACTGATGCCCCAAAATATGGTAATTTGACATATGAACTGAAGAAGAAGCCTCAAGTTCTGACCTCCCATTTCCTGCCTCTTAATCCACTGACTCTCCCAAAACACAAGATGCAGTTGTTCCTAGAAGTTCCTTTATCTGCCTAAAATCTGAACCCACTAAAGAAGAAAACAGTGACCTTAGTTTCTTCCCTGAGGTTTTATTAACAAAACATGTATCATGGAGAAAGTCTGTAGTCTTCCACACATCTGCACAGGCTTCCATCACAAACCATTGTCTGCTCTGTGAACCCAACAGACTTTGTCCCAGGCCATTGTGTATTCTTCAAGCCTACTGAATTCATTTACTGCCCCCCTAAAATCTTCACACGTCCCCAACTCCCTTACCCATAAAAAATAGGATATATAAACATCTCTATCCCATTGGGATATTGAGCAATCACTGTGTTTTTCCCCAAGCACACTAATAAATTTGTATGTAATTTCTCTCCTATTAATCTGTCTTTTGTCCATTGATTTTTCAGTGATCCTTCAGAGGACAAAAGAACAGTTTTCCTTTGGCCTCTACACTCCTCTCCTCCTTGGACTCTGTGTCCTGTGAAACTGATGAATTGCACCAGTGACTCTTTTACCATCTAGCTTCCTGTGGGGTTTGGCCAGTGGAAGCCACTTGTAGGAGATTGAAGGGCGGAGGGGGCATGAGTGCAGGATGTTTATTCCCCTGATGTCTCCCTGTTGGGTGGTTACAATGTGTCCCTGTTCCTCCACCAAAGGGTCTAGCCTGTCAGAGGCTTTCTTCCTTTCTCTAGATTTCTTAACTGCCCCCTCCCCTCATGGTAATGTTTTCCCACTCTTGCTTATGCCAGGGTGCTTTGACATTCTTTGCTGATGTCCCTTAACTCTGCTCACAACTTTATAAATTAATCCTTTTTCTTTATACTCTTTTTTGTTTCAGAGTCTCACTCTATCACCCAGGCTGGAGTACAGTGGCATAATCACGGCTCACTGCAGCCTCAATGTCCTGGGCTCAGGTAATCCTTCTGCCTCTGCCTCCCAAATAGCTGGGATTCCAGGCACACACAACCAAGCCTGGCTAATTTTTGTAGAAATGAGGTCTCACTATGTTGCTCAGGCTGGTCTCGATCTCCTGGGCTCAAGCAATCCTCCCACGTTGGCCTCCCAGTGTGCTGGGGTTACAGGCCTGAGCCACTGTGCCTGGACCTTTATAATCTTTATTACTGCATTTATTTTTCCTAGTCATTCAAACAAGAAATCAACCTCTCCTTTTGGAGAGCTGCCACAATTCTTATTAGTTTATTTGTATAATACTTCTTCTGTTAACTACCTCTCATAAAAGATATTTAGTAGAGTCCTGTTCTCACCCCGCCCCAGACTGATTCCCTACTTGTATTTTTTTTTTTTCTTTTGAGGCAAGGTCTCACTTTGTCACCAGTGCAGTGGCATAATCACAGCTCACCGCAGCCTTGACCTCTTGGGCTCAGGTGATCCTCCCGCCTCAGCTTCCTGAGTAACTGGGACTACAAGTATGTGCCACCACACCTGGTTAATTTTTTTTTTTCTTTTTGTAGAAATGAGGTCTTGTGATGTTTCCTAGTCTAGTCTCAGACTCCTGGGCTCATACAACGTGCTGGTATTACTGGCCTGAGACACCATGCCCGGCCCCTCATTGTATTTTGATATTGTCTACATATAAGGTGCTCTTAATATCTGTTCAATGAATGACTGAATACACGAAACAGTGCTTTATTAAATGCATAAATTCATGTTCATCAGGTTTGTCTTTGGGTAAATGTGCTAACTTTCCAGCACTGGTCTTTAGTGCCATATCTTCATAAACATCCTGTGGTTAAAGCATTTTTTTTCATGGTCCGTGGAAAATTGGAAATGAGAAGGTAAAGGTTTTTGTAGAATATACCTCACAGCCAGAACTCCAACTGCTTCCTGGTGGTGGCTGAATGGAGAATAGCCTCAGCCCCACAAGCTGGCTTACACAAAGGAATCGAATACCAGCTGTTCCAGGTTTTTTGTATATTTTGCGTAATTCTTGAGACTTTTGTCACCAGTCTTTCATTCATTATAAAAATATTATATGTCATATGTGCCAGTGGAGATCTAAGACAAAACATGACAAAAACCATAATGCTTAGCTGAATACAGAGGCAATCCTATGATCTATTGTGGGGCAGTGAGAGAGGCTGATGTTTCTGAGGAGTGAGGATTCCGCTTCCCATCAGGAAGACTTGTCATCCATGAAAGTGGCTTTGCCTCTGGGCAGCACAGAGCTTCTGGGAAACTCCCCACAACTTCTATCTATCTATCTATCTATCTATCTATCTATCTATCTATCTATCTATTTTTTATTTCAAAGATGTGGGTACAATTCAGGGTTAGGTTTACAAATGTTCATAATGCAGCTACCCTTGTTGATGAGGTGTGTCCCTCCCTCCCCTGGCAGTTTCCCTCAACTGCCAATCCCACTCTCCCTCCCCTGGCAGTTTCCCTCAACTGCCAATCCCACTCTCCCTCCCCTGGCAGTTTCCCACTACTGCCAATCCCTTTCTTATAATACTATGATAATTGTTCAATGGCCGCTTATGAGTGAGAACATATGGTACTCTGTTTCTGTGATAGATCACTGAGTATGATCAACTCTAAATCTATCCATGTTGCTGAAAAGTTGTATGTTTATTTTTCTTTATGGCTGCATAATATTCCATTGTGTATATGTACCACTTTTTTTTAAATCCAGTTCAGCTTCGATAAGCACATGGTTGGTTCCATATTTTTGCTGTTGTGAATAGAGCTGCAACAGACTTTCTCAGAACGAACTCTAGCCATCCATGTTTTGACTTGTCTCTGTGAAATGGGGCCACAGTTTTGACCGCTTATTTTGGTCCCTCAGGGGGCCTGGAGAGAAAATGGTGGGGCCAGTGGGTGAGCCCTGTTCAGAGGAGGAGGCTGGATGTGAGGGGGCGGTGGCAGGCATAAATGGGCTGCTAGTCCCAGGAGCCTTGAAATGGAGGGAAAGCAATGCTGCTCTTGAGGGGAAATGGAAGTACAGCGGCCTCCAGACTGAGATAGTGGGTTAGATTGGGGATGAACGCTTCGTCCCTCACCACACACCTTCACACTCTTCTCTGGGGACAAGCTGAGCACTCAACAGAGTTGGCCAGCATCTGAGGTGAGCTGCCCTTCCATCTATAATCAGGAATATGTGTCTCCAGGGACGCAGGTCGAGGCACCTCATTTCAAATGCAATTATACACGCACAGATCTTGCAAACCATTCACTTTCTAGTGCCTGCTCACGGTGAGCCCACTCATCCAGGGACATAAAGCAAATATTTAGCAACTGGTGCAGACGGGCACTGACCAGTGGAAATGACCACTGCTGGGACTGAGCTTTGGAGGGCCACTGCTGTGCCAGGCATTTGCCCCACATGCAGGATCACAGGGGAAGATCAGGAAGTCGGGGAAGGGGCTTTCGACATTCTAATAAGTAGTGCAGCCATAGCAGTGTGAATGAGATGAACACCAGGCCTGCTCTCTTGGCCCCTCCACAGCCTCATCCCTCTCCACCCTCTTGTTGCTGTGTTTGTTTTTTCTTTTCCACACCCAAATTCCTATTTTCCAATCCTTCAGGCAGAGAACATGTCATCTCCTCTTTCAGAGGCCCTGAATATGGTGGGAACAGGCCCGGCCCAACCTGCAGTGGCCTTGAGAGGAAGCACGGCCCAGTTCAGGTGTCCCAAAGCCTGGCTGTGTGCTAGAATCACCACGGTTGTGCCCAAGTCGTGTACTTTTCCACAAGGTGATGCTGAAGCCCACCCAGGCTCAGAGCTTCCCACCCTCCTCCTACATCCAGGATCCTCAGGAAGCTCTGTGGGCAATGTTGGTTCAAACGCCCACAAGTTCTGGAAGGGAGGTCAGTGCTAAGAGCCGCTCACAATGGTTGCTTTCTCCTGATGAACATGGTCAACCTGAGCAGCAGCAGCATGGTGGCTGTGAGGATGTCGGTTCCCGAGGCAGAGGCGATGATGACGTTTCTCTGCAGGAAATGCACAGGCTGCCCACTGAGCATATTCTGATAGTGAACACTTAAATGAGAAGACGTGGGGTAGCGTGAACAGAGACGTCACTGCTGAGCTGTCCACAGCCAGGGCCAAAACTGCAGGGACAACCTGCTCGCTCTGCTCACTGCAGAAACGAAAACCTTGGTAATTTGTACACAAATTACTCAATTCCTATGTCTACTGTCTGTCAGGAAACCATGTGAAAGTGAGCATAGTAATTGGTTTTGAGACATTCTAGGGAGCAAGCTAGAACCATGGAGAAGCACTCCAGGGAAATCTGTTTGAACTGTTTAACAATCAGAAAGTGGCGCTATTCCCCCCTGGCGATGGCATACAGACACCTCATTGGTGGTGTTGCTCTTGCATCAGTTAGGGGCAGAGCATCCTAGCTTGTTCATCCTAGCTTGATGCCTGCATTGGTGGTCAGAGCTGTTTCATGCCCTGGGCACATAAAAAAAGAGAAAGTAGCACTATCAAAGAGGAAATAGGAACCTGGGCCGCATAGTGAGAACTCATCTCTACACACACACACACACACACACACACACACACACCCTCAAACTTAGCCTGGCGTAGTGTTGTTAGCCTGTAGTGGAGGTTGAGGCTCACTAGGGATCACCTGAGCCCATGAGGTAGAGGCTGCAGTGAGGCATGATCGTGCCCCTGCACTCCAGCCTGGGTGACAGAGTGATCCTGACTCAAAAAACGTCAAGAGTGATCCTGACTCCCAAAAAGTCGAGAAAAAGGTCAAAAAGAAAAACACGGGAAATGGAAAAGGATGAGGACTAATTAATCCCATGCCCCCAGCAGCCTTCAAAGTAGGCTGGAGCCCCTACCACAATATGGAAGACCTCTCTGAGCTGGAGGGGTAGCCACTTTGAGTGAGCTTGGTAGGTCCTCCTTGGCCTACAAAGGGGACAGAGAATTAGCATAATGTGATTGAGGCCATCATGTGGGTGTGTGATAGCAGCCTCAGGAAGTTCTAACTATTCCTGGAAAAGAGAGGAATCTCTTTCTTATCCAACCTGGCTTAGAAAAGAGAGAAAACTCCCAATTTAATATCACCCATAGTGACTCGACTTTTGAAATGCCAACTTGTAAGAGATTAATAGCCAGAGACAGAAAACCCTGAATAACATGGAGTCATCCGTGAAGGGGTTGTACTTGCCTTGCTCCTTCACTGAGCCGTAAACAAGAAACACTTGACACTTGAACGTGCATTGTGACTTTCCTTCTCTCTATACCAGAAGCAAGAGCCACTGTCTATACTTATCATCAATATGCTCTTAAAGTTTTCATTCACTTAAACTTCACTGAAGGCTTTGAAGGATGTTTTTTAACCTTATGCTTTATGATAAATTGTGATTTTTAGCATTTGTTTGATGTCTTGTGAGGGAAAAAAAGCACAGTTATCAAGTTTTGACAATCACGGTTCAATTCCAAACTTCTTCCCAACTTTAGAAAACCATTAACTATGAGGGAAGCAGCAGCCTCTTACAAGAACAAGCACAATAAGCAAATCTTCAGCTTTCACATATGTAAATAGTGTTGGTACACTTGGGTAGGCATGTCACAGGATCATGGAGCGATGCAGACTGTGCCGATGAGTCCATTCTAGCCCATGTGCAGTGCTCAGTATAAAATCATCCCCTTATCTCTCCCAATGGAGACCTGGGTACCAATGAGATGCCCGTCCATATTTATGATTTCCACCATGCAACTTAGAAAGAAATGTGTAGGACAAATCAGGAATATCAGCAGCATTCATTTTAAAGCTTATTCTGTGGTAAATGAATCCCCAAGTCATCTAGGTTGATGGTTGCTAATGCCAGAGGCTGGTTCTTGGCTGACTGTGGGAGAGTCATTCTGGCAATATGTACAAATGTGTAGATTTGGGGGCTCCACTGTCAGAGATTCTTGGTGGATTCCAAGAATAAGGATTTTTAATAAGCGCTTCCCGTTCTTCATCCTCTACCCATGGCTGACGCTTGGTGGGGCTTGGGAGCCTCTGGTCTGGTTCATATGGCTGCACCCAGGAAAGACCACCTATGTGCCTGCTTCCACAGTGATATATTCATCCTGCTTTTTTTTTTCTTTTACATCTCTACATCTTTAGAGGAAAGAAATGCTTCATGGGATTCTAGCTGCTCATCCTGTCTTCAGAACCAATCTGCCCCACAGAATCAGGTCACCAGGATGGATCTCTGCTCCTCAACTGGAGGGGACACTTCCCACATTCCTGGTGAGGAGGAGAGGAATCCTCTTAGGCAGTACCCCGGGAATGTGCTCAGTCTCTGCCTCCCCCACCACCCTAGGGGAAGAAAGGGCCTTCCTGGGTCTATTGAGAGGAGGAATCACGTGTCTGCTCTTTCTCCCTTCTTTTTGGCATCCATTTGCCTGCAGAGAACAAACATTCTGACGTGCTTCTGGCATATTTCTCACAGATGATTCTGTCTTGATTACCTGTGATTAAATACCTATCTTAATTCCTAGAGAGCAACATTTTCCCCTATACCATGAAGCTGCTTTAGGGGAAGAGTATGTTCTTCACTTTTGTCATTTCTATGGGTGTGCCTAAGGCAAGACCCTCTAGGCCATCTATCTTACAACAGCAGACTCCCACAGGGTGGGTGGGGGCTTGAGGAAATCATGGGTTTCTACACCCTTCCAGTGGCTGGGCACTGTTCCTACCTCGGGGTGGAGCAGCCACATTATCCAGCAAAGTGCAGGTGTTTCGCTACAAGAGAGTTTGACCGCCATCTGCTGGACGCTTAGCTCAGTCTCACATTTGGTTCTGAACTCAGGCAAGAGGGAATTTGCTTGTTAACTTGCAAATTCAATTTTATCTATTTTCATTTACCACTACAGGAGTTTTGTCCACTCTGCTAATGAAGTATTGTAGTGCAGGAGACCTCCAAGCAGCACTGGCTCCTTGTTGAAACGCATGACGAAAAATGAATGAAAAGGCTTTCTTCAGTACACACTTACAAGTAAGCACCTTGGGTCCATATTTTGTTTTATACTTTTGAGTTGATATAACTACTATAGAATTCAGCTTTCATATGTAAACGTGTGTCTGAAAGTTAATATGTCCATGTACAGAGAGGTGTTACCTGACATGGTTCTGGCAGATTTCTGATACATGATTCTATTTTTATTACCTGTGAGAAAATACCTATCTTACTTCCCTAAGAGCTAATTTTTTGCCATAATATGAGTCTGCTTTGGGGTAAGAGTATGTTCCTCACTTTTGTCATTTCTATGGGTGTGCCTAAGGC
The DNA here is from genome assembly GCA_963574415.1 of Tarsius wallacei. Classification (NCBI taxonomy): domain Eukaryota; kingdom Metazoa; phylum Chordata; class Mammalia; order Primates; family Tarsiidae; genus Tarsius; species Tarsius wallacei. The sequence goes on from CAUYQG010025938.1 coordinate 9,910, forward strand.
AAGTCATATTTAGTCTGGTTTGATTATCCTTTGAATATGTATTAATGACTGCACTGACTCTCAAAACACGTCATACACTTGGAGATGCATACAGCATGTTAAGCGGGAAGTTATTATGCTACTAAGGGCTTCTGTTGTCAGAAATAAGGAAGCCCCCGTGCAAGTTGGGTTACTGTCCTCTGACCAGCCTCCAGAGTGGCAGAACCTGCCTGACACTGCATGTCAGGAGTCACCCCAAAACACAGAGATTTTCACACTTTGGACCATAGATTCCATAGCTGTTGAATGGGTATTGAGAGGATTTCAGGTAGTCTTTTTCTTCACGTCTCAGTTTGGTTTTGTCCCTACAGTAGTTGGTTTAAAGAATGCCAATATAGCAGCATAACACATTTAAGACAATACACAGACCTGTAGAAATAGTGCACATAGTGGCTCACACCTAGCTTGAGGTGAGGAGTTTACACACCTGTAGTCCCAGCTGCTTGGGAGTCTTAGGGAGGATAATCTCTTGAGCCCAGCAGTTGAAAGCTACAGCAAGCTGTGATTGCACCAGTGAACTCCAGCCTAGGCAACCAACAGAGCAAAACACTGTCAAGACAGAGACAGAGACAGAGACAGAGACAAAGAGAGAGAGAGAGAGAGAGAGAGAGAGAGAGAGAGAGAGAGAGAGAGAGAGAGAGATAGAGAGAGAGAGAGAGAGAGAGAGAGAGATTTAGAGAGAGAGAGAGAGAGAGAGAGAGAGAGAGATTGAGTTCTATCTTTCTCAATCACCTGGAATACTTTCAATAGGATTGGTAGCAGTTCCTCCTTGTATGTCTTATAGAATTCTGCTGGAAAGCCATCTGGTCCAGGGCTTTTTTTTGTAGGTATTTTTCTTATGACATAGTTAATTTCCTGGGTTGTTATTGGTCTATTTAGGGTCTTGATTTTTTCTTGTTTCAACCTAGGGAGGTTGTGTGATGTCAGAAAGGCCTCCATTTCCTTTAGGTTTTCAAGTTTTTTTCCATACAAGTGTACATAGTAATCTCTGATAATCTTTGTATTTCTTCAGGGTCAGTTGTGATTTGATCTTTTGTATTTCTGATTGTGTTTATTTGGGCTTTTTCTCTCTTTTTTCTTGGTCAGTCTAGCTAGGGGACCATCAATCTTGTTTATTCTTTCAAAGAACCAGCTTTTTATTTTGTTGATTTTTTGTATTATCTTTTTGTCTTCTATGTCCTGGATTTGGGTTTTTATTTTGGCGATCTGGATTCTTCTGCTGAAGTTAGGGTTTTGATGGTCTTGCTTTTCCAGCTTCCTTAGGTGACTTATTAGAAATGTGATCATTCCATTTTCTTCATGTGCATTTGTAGAGATATGAATTCCCTTCTTACTACTGCTTTCATGGCATCCCAGAGATTTGGGTAAGATATTTCTTCATTTTCATTTGGTTCCAGGTATCTTTTAATCTCTGTTTTGATTTCTGTGTTGACCTAGGAGTTGCTTAGCATTATGCTATTTAGTGTCCATGTCTTTGTGGGTTTTGGGGGAACCTTTTTGGTGTTGATGTTTATTTTTATTCCACTGTGGTTTGAGAAGGTGCATGGCAAAATTTCAATCTTATGAAATTTGTTTATGCTTGATTTATGGCCAAGGATGTGGTTGATCTTAGAGTACGTTCCATGTGGTGATGAGTAGAATATATATTCTGTGGTTGTTGGGTGGAGTGTTCTATAGGTATCAATTAAGTCAATTTAGTCAAGAGTAAGATTGAGGTTCCAGATATCCTTGCTGAATTTTGCCCTGATGATCTGTCTAGGGTTGTGAGTGGGGAATTAAAGTCCCCAGCTATGATAGTGTTAGAGTCAATATCTTTTTTAAGTTTGCCTAGAAGCTGCTTTATGAAAGTTATGCTCCTATGTTGGGTGCATATATGTTTAGGATAGATATTTCGTATGGATTGAATCTTTTTCATTATGTAGTAACCTTCTGTATCCTTTTTAATTTTTGATAGCTTAAAGGGTATTTTTTCAGAAATTAAGATCACAACTCCTGCTTTCTTTTGTGATCCATTCACCTGAAATTTTGCTTCCCATCTTCTTACTTTGAGTCTGAGTGTCCTTTCTGGTGAGATGAGTCTCTTGAAGACAGTATATTGTTGCCTCATGATAATTTATCCATTTTGCCATTCTATGTCTTTTCAGTGGTGCATTTAGTCCATTCACATTCAGGCTAATTATTGAAATGTGAGGGTTTATCCTTGCCATGAGGTTCTTTTTTTTTTTTTTTG
>CAUYQG010025941.1:0-18210 GCA_963574415.1 Tarsius wallacei
GCACATAACCTTGGTTATCTTTGAGGTACATTTTTTACCATGTGCATTTGATACTGATTGCAAAATCACTCTCCAAAATGTTTGCAAAAATTTACTCTTCCACAATAAATGTATCTATTTCCCCTCGTCCAAAAGGAGAGATTATTTCCCTTACATTGTTCACAAGTTATAAAGCAAATCCAGAGATTTTTCTATGTTACCAAATTTACTTAATCCTTCTAGTGTCTTCAAATTTTTGTTTTGAGTCAAAAACAACAGGCACAATAGAATGGACAGAGAAGAGCAAAACCTCTTTCTCCTTCAAGAAAAACTCTTCTTCTTTTTTTATTTTTTATTTTTTATTTTTTTGAGTCTCACTCCATTGCACAGGCTGGAGTACAGTGTCATACTCACAGCCACCCCAGTGTAGACTTGCTGGGCTCAGGCAATCCTTCTGCCTCAGCCTTCCAAGTAGCTGGAACTATAGGCACGCACTACCACAACCGGTTAATTTTTTGTTATTTATTGTAGAGACTAGGTCTCACCAAGTTGCCCAGGCTGATCTCGAATCCCTGGGCTCAGGCAATTCTCTCACCCCAGCCTCCCAAAATGCTGGAATTACAGACTTGAGCCACCACACCTGGCCAAGAAAAACTTTTAAAAGATTATCCCTAAGGCTTGGCAGTAGTCGGGAAACTGTGGGGGGTAGCTGAAGGGACACCCCCCTCATCAACAAGGGTAACATATGTTCTCACTCATAAGCGAAACTTGAAGAATTATAATACTATAAGAAAGGGATTGGCAGTAGTGGGAAAATGTCAGGGGACAGGGGTGGGATAGGCAGTTGAGGAAACTGCTAGGGAAGGGAGGAGCATACCTCATCAACAAGGGTAACCTGCATAATTAACGTTTGTATTTCTAACCCTGAATCATAACCCACAACTTTATAATTTAAAAAAAAGTAAAAAAAAGAAAAATTTTTAATAAATAAATAAAAGCCCTCTAATTCTACTTTGCTATTTCTTCTGGCATCACCTCAAATTATATGTATTTTGAATCCAGAAAATCAAGATGAATTTTTAATCTTTATTTGTATATTAGCGTCCTGTCAAAGCAAAGCTCATAAGCAGAATTACAAAACTGACAGATTACATCTCATAGTTCCACGGACAAAACTCCAACTAACATAACCCCTTTGCTCTGATATTGACAACCTCTTTTTCCATGCCATTCACACCACTCCACCCTGTGAGATGGTCCGTCTGGGATGTGAATTTGAGTTAGAGAAAGAATTCAAGCCTTTGCTCTGCCATTTTCTGGTTGGGAAAGCTTGAATAACTTAACATCTTAGTTTCCATTTCTTCCACACAACATCATGCTCATAAGCAAACTCTAGAACCACTGGGTACAGCTCTAGATCTGGGTACATAATCACAAACCTGCCACTTACCAATAGTATTGCCCATGGACAAATTTAATTATTTCACAGATTCTTTATCTCTAAAATGAGTTTATTAGGAGGTTTATCTGAGATCAATTTCATAACCCAGTACCTGACTCATAGTATGTGTTCAATAAATATTAGGCCGCTAGTACTCATTATTGGTGGAGTCTGTATTTGCAAATTCATCTACTTGATGAAATTTATTTGGAACCTCAACACTAATACTCATGGTCTTTCCTACTCATTTGTAGACATGTCCAGAGCAGCAAAATATTCGAGACACCCAATGTGCATACTCTCAGCGAAGTTCAAACAAGGAGACGCTGTCTTGTTCAGTTCTCAGAGTGCTGAAATGCTGTTTGGTGTTCATAAGCACAAAAAGGCTGTGATGTTGTTCATTGGGAAGCTTATGTGTTACATAAGCTTCATTTAAGCTTGAGATATAGTGTGTTGGCTATGCGTTCAATATTAATGAATCAACAATATATATTGAATAGGGTGTCTTTAAACAGAACTCTAAGACACATAAAACAAGGTTATATATTGATTGGTTGATGAAAATATTGTGGCCATAGGCTTGCAGGAACTTAACCTCGTATTTCCCATAAGAGTTCATTCAGTATTCACTAATTCAGAGTGTGTGGTAACTGTATAGAACATAACTACCAAAAATAATGAGACTCACTGCATATTATTTTTCACTGTAAAATTAAGATTAAATATTCCTGTACACATGGCTATCATGATGAGATTATTTGTCAGAAACTTTTATAAATGTAACATTGTCCATCTGTTTTATCACATTGATTTCTTAACAGGTCTTTATTGACTCTTCCCTTGCAGGGCAATGGAGTCCATGTATAAATTTAATCAAGTCAAAAGAGTCCCAATGGCACCACAGGTGCTAGAAAAAGGTATAGGCTTTGGAGGGAGACCAGGATCAAATCCCTGTCTTCCTATTTAGCAGCAGTAATGACTTGGGGCAAGTTATTTTTTAAACTTCAGTCTTCAATTTTCCTATCAATCAACTGTGATGAAAGTGACACCAAAATGCAAATTTGCATAAAAACCCTCACAGGGACAACCATCACTCCCGAGTTTGAACCTTTAGATATAATAGGCAATGTAAAGGCCAAGATCGAGTATAAGAAAGAAATTCCTCCTGATCAGCAAAAACTAATCTTTGTTGGCAAACAACCACAAGATGGACATACTCTGTCTGACTCCAAAATTCAAAAGGAGTCAACTATCTTATGCTGAATGTTTGTGATTATGCTAAGGAAGAAGTCTTGTACCACTCCAAAGAAGAATAATTATAAGAAAAGGTTACACTGGCTGTCTCAAAATCCTATAAGGTGAATGAGAATGGCTAAATTAGTCATCTTTACTGGACGTGTCCTTCAGATGAATGTGGTGCTAGACTTTTTATGGACAACCACTTTGAGAGACATTATTATGGCAAATGTTCCCTGACCTACCTTTTCAATAAACCAGAAGGCAAGTAATTATGTATAGGTTGGTAAAATATATTAACTAAAAGAGAACAGAGGAAGGAAGAAAGAAAGAAAAGAAGGAAGGAGTATTTTTCTCTGCCTAAATGGTAAAATACAAACTTGGTCATTTAAGCCGACCACAATATGGCTCCAGCTCACCTGTCACACTACTTCCTTATATAAGTCCCCTGACACCCCTATATAACCTGCTCATTGGGTCACAGGCATATATTTTTCCTGCCTGCATTTAGTATTCACTTTCTTCTCATCTGAGATGCAATTCTGTTTCTTCTTCATCTTGTCTAAATTCTTCCCATCCTTTAAGGTTCAGTTAGAGTCCCACTTCCTCTATGAAACCTTTCCAATTATATCAGTATACTATTTTTAGTAGACACAGAAAGACTGAAGCAAATACCAAGAAAGGAAACTAGATCTATGAAAACAGCAAGACAGAACCCAGCACCAAAAAAAAAACTGCCCAAGTTAAATTTTCCAGTAAATCTACGTCTTACTCCCCACCTTGGCTGTTCTTTTTTTTTTTTTTTTTTTTCCTGTTAGTTTTCTCCATGGACTGCTTCCCAAATTTTGTACCTTGCATTTATTCTGATTGTGATGATCCAAATTTGCTATCTGGGTACTCAACCTCTGCCCCTATTCTCTAAATCTCTGTTCTATACTCTACCCGGAGGCTCAAATAAGACTTTTCCTATACGATATTAACAGTCCACACAGAACCAGAAATATAGCCCACACATCACTCATATGGTGTTACCAAATTATATGGAAAATTTTACAAGTGTAAGCCTTACCTTACCAACTAGATATAAATTCTCTGATGGTAGATCATTATGTCTCACAGATTTTAGACAGTGCAGTGGTAATAATGATGATGCTGTCACTAATCAAATATAAAGCATTTACTGAGTTCTTGCTGTGTCCCGAACACCATGCCAAGAGTTTTATAAACATTACCCATTTGATACCCACAGCAAACCTTCATGATATTATTATATCCCTGTTTATGAGATAAGAAAACAGAAGAACAAGGGAAAACAGCATTGTAATGAAATTAAAAGAAATATCTACTTTTTCTTTCAAGTCTCAAAGGCAATCTATGTATCCATATAACTTCTTTATATTCTTTTTTCAATAACTTTACAAAATTTCAGAGTTTCAGATATAGGCTTATTAATTTCAATTAGAAACTTCTACGTTTTCTAAAACAGAAATTTTTACAGACGCTTTCTTTTTCTTTATCTATCTTTTTCTTTCTTTCTTTTTTCTTTTTTCTTTTATTTTTTTATTTTTGGCAACCTCTGAGGATTTTTTTTTAAGATATGGGGTACAATTCAGGGTTACACATACAAATGTTCATTATGCAGGTACCCTTGTTGATGAGGTGTGCCCCTCCCTCCCCTAGCAGTTTCCCTCAACTGCCAATCCCACCCCACTCCCCTGACAATTTCCCACTACTGCCATCCCTTTCTTGTAGCATTATGATAATTGTTCAAGATCCGCTTATGAGTGAGAACATACGGTACTCTGTTCTTTGTTTCTGTGATAGATCAATGAGTATGATAGACTCTAAATCCATCCAAGTTGCTGTGAAGTCCATATGTTTGTCCTTCTTTATGACTGTATAATATTCCATTGTGCTCAGCAAAAGAAACAATGCAGGAGGTATCACACCTCCAGACTTCAAACTTTACTATAAGTCTACAATAATCACAACAACCTGGTATTGGTTCAAGAACAGACATACAGACCAATGGAACAGGATAGAGATTCCTGAAACAAAGCTTCAGTTTCTCAACCAACTCATTTTTGACAAAGCCTCCAACAACAACCACTGGGGAGAGGAGAACCTATTCAGTAAATGGTGCTGGGAAAACTGGCTGATCATATGCAGAAGATTGAAACAGGACCCCTGCCTATCACCATACACAAAAATTAACTCGAAATGGATCAAAGACCTAAACATAAAACCTCAAACTTTAAGAACCTTAGAACATGCAGGAGACACCCTTATGGAAATTGGAACTGGCAACCAATTCCTCATCAAAACCCCAAGTGCCCATACCATAAGAGATAAGATAGACAAGTGGGACCTCGCCAAACTGACAAGCTTCTGCAAAGCAAAAGAAACCATCAAGATAGCAGGGGAGACAGCCCACAGAATGGGAAAAAATATTTGCCAACTGTGTATTTGACAAAGGTCTAACATCTAAGATCTACAAGGAACTCAAACGCACCAAAAGGAAAAAAACCAAAGAGCCGCATTAAAAAGTAGGCAAAAGGCCGGGTTTAGTGGCTCAGCCTGTAATCCCCTGCTTTGGGAGGCCGAAGTAAATGGATTGCCTGAGCCCAAGGGTTCGAGACCCACCTGGGCACCTTGGCGAGATCTCATCTCTACAATAAATCAAAAAATCAGCCAGGCGTAGTAGCACATGACTGTAATTCCAGCTACTCGGAAGGCTGAGGCGGAAGGATCGCCGGAGCCCAGTAGGTCGAGGCTGCAGTGGCCGGGAGCGGCCACTGCACTCCAGTCTGGGCGGCAGAGTGAGACTCCAACTCAAAAAAAAAAAAAAAAAAAGTGGGCAAAAGACATGAATAGACACTTCTCAAAAGAAGATACAGGGGCAGCTAACAGACACATTAAAAAGTGCTCAACCTCACTAATCATCAGAGAAATGCAAATCAAAACCACACTGAGATACCGCCTAACCCCAGTAAGAACGGCCATCATTAACAAAACATACAAACACTTTCTAAGCCTCAAAACATAAGGGAAAAAATGTCTCTAGCCAGATAGGGCTTCTTACAAATTTTGATATGTGTTGTTTAAATTTTCATTACTATAGTAAGAGAGTTTTCTTGACAGTGAATAAGAAGAAAGCAAGTTTAAGAAAAAAGTACCTCTCTTTTTTAGTTAATAATAGTCTTTGTATTGTTGATTCAAAAAAATAAGTTTATGGATCTGCCCTTTACCTCACATTAATATTGCACAAACTAAAGCCATAACAAAATGATGCTAGGGAGAAACACTGCAAAAGTATGCAACACCTCATTAGGTTGATTTTTTGGCAAAGATAGCCAAGATATCTGTTTGATAAGAAAGCAATAGCTTTTCACAGTGAAAATGCAATCTTGTCTGTGAAGCTAGATAACTCCCTCCCCAGACAGAATTGGACTGCCTGTCTACCTATAACATACGCATATCCTTGGCAAATCATGGCCTTCTTATGTTTGAGAAATACTATTCTTTTTGGCCCAACATTAAGCTTGGGGAAATTCGGGGGTGGAGGATACCCTTACAACTATCCAGTCCAAAGGAATCAACAATAGTAACCATCACAGGCATACAATGACACTGGCTTTGCGCTCAGTATTGATTATATTGTGTTCTTTGTTTTTGTTGCCCAAAGGGCTATTGTTCACATATGATTTCATTCAAGATGAGAATCTTTTCCAGGCACTTCTAGAGATCATGTCAGTAAACCCTGTAAAGTCTCACTATCTAGTTATTATAAAAGTTAGAAACACCAACAAAAACTCCCAGAATAAAAGGTGAATAGCAATTTCAGAGGACACACGATCCTGGCCTACCTTACTGCCCTTCCTGATATAAGGTGCACATGTTTAATTCAAGTTATTCCTGGAGACATTGAGTCATGTTTGTAAGAAGGAGTTCAGGAATGACCTAGAATATCATTTTCATTCTCTTCGTACTCAGGATGAGGGGAGAAAATGTATTAAAATGAAGAAAGTTGTATCAAGAAAAACTCAGCTAAATTTTATCCTCCAAGTCAAAACTCACCAAGTCAGTTTACTAGGTAAATTCAAAATCCAATTTCAGATATAGCATCAGCAATGTACAGTTGTGGCACAGTAAACTCGGTACTTAAGGATAAGTAAGCTGTATTCTGGTTTCTCCTCCCTGAACAAATCTGTGTTCATATAAGTGTATCAAATATGCCCCAGCAAAGCAAACCAATATTTCAATGATCCTCCCAATGTGCAGAAACGTCAATAGGATCACCTAGTAGTGAAATTACTCAAAACAATCTAATAACTATGCCACCATGTGCTTATTGTTATAGCCTACATTTCCTTGCTACAAAAGAATGCCAACATCTACTTCTTCAGGGTGGCAAAGAACTAGTTAATAATGGTAGAGGTAGGTAACAAGTATTTCTTATCTGCAATAATGAATGTCTCAAATAAAAGGTAATTACCTAAATTGTAGAGTTGGCATCAGTGGATTAAGTTCCCACCAGATCCAGAAAGAGAGTTTAAATTCATGTTATTACAAATTCAGAATTATCATTTATTTCAAAGAACTTCCCTAATTGGTATAGTATGACTAGAATGATGAACTCTTTCCAGTTTTCCTGGGAAGGTCTTGGTTTTAGCACTGAAAAACTCACAAGCTTAGCCTCCAGTTAGGATGATCATCTTGATCCAGTTTTTCTGGAATTGTGTCAATTTTAAAATTGAAAGTCCCATCTCCTAGAAACTTTTTGAGTCTGAGGAAAGCTGGCATAGTTGTTCACCTTAGTTATCACACAGAGAAAATAAAAATATTATAGGACTTTCTTTTGTCTGTCATGAAAATATGAACTTTACTGGTAGACTTACATGCATGCATAAACAATAATAATACTAGACAGACATAGCACACTCAACAAATACACTAGTATTTCATTTCTTTGTGTAATCTTCACAATAAGCTTATAAAGAACACAAGTAACATATTTTCCTCATTTTGCAGATGAGAAAACTGAGGAGAGAGGTTAAATATTGAAAAGTCAACTTTTTAATTAGAACAGAAACTTGACTTCTCTAACAAAAAGACCAAATAATACAGTAACTCAGAAATAACATAATTATATTATCTCTTAATTAACAGGATAGAAATAGGCAGGTGGACATAAACAGAAGCAAAAACAAGGACCACATGACATTCTCAATAAATACAGAAAAAGCATTTGATAAAATCCAATGTCCTTTCATGATAAAAAGCCTCAACCACCTAAGCATCAAAAGAACATTTCTCAAAATAATAAGAGCCATCTATAACAAACTTTCAGCCAATATCATACTTAATGGACAGAAGTAGGAAGCATTTCTCCTAAGAGCTGGAGCAAGACAAGGATGCCCACTATCATCACCCCTTTTCAACATAGTACTGGCAGTCCTAGCCAGAGCAATCAGGCAAGAGAACAAAAGAAAACGTATTCAAATAGCAAAAGGGGAAGTTAAATTATCTCTCTTCATAGATGATGTGATTCTATATCTAGAGAACCCTAAAGGTTCCACCAAAAAACTGTGTATATTATATATAAAAAGTCTAAACAGTGTGGCAGTGATCTGGCCTCTTCTGTACATATAATTAATAAAAATATAGTCACAAAACAAAACACAATAAACAGAAAATGTGATATATATACACCATGGAATACTATGCAGCCATAAAGAAGAATGAAATCATGTCCTTTCCAACAACATGAATGGAGCTGGAGATCATCATCCTAAGTGAAAAGCTCAGAAACAGAAATCCAAACACCACATGTTCTCTCTCATATGTAGGCGCTAAATGGCCACAAAAATAAAAATAACAGACACTGGGGATGCCAGTAAGGGGAGAGGTGGGAAGGGAGATTAATTCAGAAACTAATCATGGGGCACAATGTTCCCTATCTGGGGAATGGGCCACCTGAGACCCAATCCCCACCGCTACACAATATGTCCACGTAACAAACATGCATGTGTACGTGGACACATTGTGTAGAAAGAAAGAAGCAGTGCTGGGAAAGCTGGATACCCACACTCAGAAGAACAAAGCTAGACCTCTTCACTACATACACAAATTAACTCAAGATGGATTAATGACATAAATGTGAGATCTCAAACTATAAAAATCCTAGAAGAAATCCTAGGAAACAGTCATCTGGACATCGGCTTAGGCAATTATTCATGAACAAGACCTCAAAAGCAAAAACCAATACTGACAAGTGGGACCAAATCAAACTAAAGAGCTTCTTCACAACAAAGAAACCATCAACAGAGTAAACAGACAACATACAAGAATGAGAGAAAATATTTACAAACTAGGCATCCAAAAAGAACTAATATTCAGAATCTATAAGGAACTTAAACAAATCAGCAGGAAAAACAAGCCAACCCCATTAAAAAATGGGCAAAGACATGAAACAGACATTTCTCAAAGGAAAGCATACAAGCAGCCAGCAGTCATATGAAAAAATATTCAATACCGCTAATCATCAAAACCACAATGAGATACCATCTCACCTCAGTCAAAATGGCTTATTAAAACATCAAAATACAGATGTTGTTGAGGTTGTGGAGAAAAGGGAATACTCCTTCACTGTTGGTGAAAATGTAAGCTAGTTCAACCCCTGAGGAAAGCAATTTGGAGATTTCTCAAAGAAATAAAAATAGATTTACCGTTTGACCTAGTAGTCCCACTTCTGGGTATGTACCCAAAGGAGCATAAATTGCTCTACCAAAAAGGCACCTGTACTCATATGTTTATCATACCACCATTCACAAGAGCAAAAACATGGAACCAACTTAGGTGTCCATCAACAGTGAATTGGTACATATATACCATGGAATACTACACAGCCATGAAAAGAACAAAATCATATCCTTTGCAACAGCATGGATGCAACTGGAGACCATCATTCTAAGCGAATTATCATAGAAACAGAAAGCTGAATACTGCATGTTCTCACTTATAAGTGGGAGTTAAACACTGAATACATATTGACATAAGGATGGAAACATTGGGGTCTGCTAAAGCAGAGAAGCAGGGAGGATGGTTAGGGCTGGAAAACCACCCACTGGGTACCATGCCCACCACCTGGGTGACAGGCTTAAGAGAAGACCAATCCTTGGCCAGGTGCTTTAGCTAAAGCCTGTAAACCCAGCACTTTGGGAAGTTGAGGCGAGAGGATTACCTGAGCCCAGGGGTTCGACCTCATCTTGATGAGACCTCATCCCTACAGTAAATCAAAAAAATTAGACGGGCTTGGTGGTGCATGCCTGTAGTTCCAGCTACTTGGAAGGCTGAGGTAGAAGAATCACCTGAGCCCAGCAGATTGAGGCTGTGGTGGCCGTGAGCATGCCATGGCACTCCAGCCTGGGCAACAAAGAGTGAGATTCCAACTCAAAAAAAAAAAAAAAAGAAGAAGAAGAAGCCCTAGCCTCACCATAATGCAGTATACCCATGTAACAAACCTGCAAATGTACCTCTTAAATTTAAAAAAAAATTTTTTTTTAAGAAACAGGTGGGCTAGGATAATAAGCAGCTCTATTCCATGTGATCATTCATGGACTCAGGCTCCTTCCATGTTGTTGCCCTGCCATTCTCTACATTGCAGTCCTCATCAGCTTGGTGGAAGCTGACTCCTCAGTGCCAAATCAGGATTCCCACCCATAAGAACAAGTAAAAGAAAGTGGAGACAGGCTGGCAATCTTCTTTAAGGAAGTGATGCTAATATTTCATATATTGCATCCCCTCTCATCCATTTGCATGAAATTAATGACTTGCTCACATCTAGATTCAAGGGGTCTGGAAAACATAGTCTCAACCTGGATAGCAAAGCATCCCACTCTTCTATTTTTAAAAGAAGGAAGGGGAAATGACTACTTGGTGATAATTACTTGTCTCCAGTGACTAAATAGCTGGTGTTTGGCATCGCTAAGATCAGAACACAAGTCTGTCTGAGTCTAAAGACCACACTTCTTCCCGCATACCTTGCTTCCTCTAAATCTAGACCTAATTTGGAAGGGGTGGAGGAGGGCAGGAAATATGTCAGCCAATGAAAGTGCTTTTCAGAGCTTATCATAAGGAAAACAAGTCATTTTGAGTACCCAGAGACCACCTCTCCTTCCAGCTTATCCTGAAAAGGGCTTAAACAAACTATACCCTTTCACTTAAAATCTGACAGAGCCGTGCCTCTTGAGTGTGAAGCGAAACCCAAGGCCTGTCAATTTTAAAGTGTGATGTTTATACAAAGATATGAGAAGCAGAGAGCACACAGGGTCTGCCAAAGAAATAACGAAATATTATGAACAGTTTCTCTAGCCAAGTCGCCTAGGAATAACAGGGTGGGCAAGACTGAATGCACCGATAAAATAAATCCTACCAGCACCCTCAAAAACATGATACCCCATAAATATACACAATCATCATTTGAAAATTAAAGTAAAATTAATTAAAAGAGACTTGCTTAGGATTTATTCCTGATTAGAAAGTGGCTGAAGTTCATTTTTTTAGCTTTTTTGATTGCTTTTGAGGGTAACGGGAGCCTGAAGATGATATTTCACTTTGAGTTTATCCAAGCTTCTGTTGCTTTGGGGCAAATCTAATTTACACGATCCATCGCTATCTGTTGTCAGAAGGCTCTTCCTGCTCCTTCCCCCCGCCTCAGGTTCATGACTGAGCCCTTCAGAACTCCAGCTTCTGACACACAAGCTTTGCAGCTTGCTCTGCAGAAGTGGTGATGCCGGAAAGACGGGCCTGCAAAAATTTCATTCTTGGAAAAGGACAATGTAAATCAGAGGTGAACAGCTTTGTTGCCGGAAAATATGTCAGGCAAGAATGTCTGATGGCTGTATGTTTTCCACTTAAAATTAACATGGTTTTAGAGAGTCCTATGAAATAAATGTATATTCTTGTAATGTTGTGCACATGCGCACACAGGAACACACACTAGGCAAGTGGGGATTACAACCATAGGATAACAAAAATGGAATAACAGCACAGAGGGGAGAACGCCCCACCTATCCTAGCCCTCTCGCCTAACTCTGGGCTGTCATTTAAGAGATACCGCTTTTTTGTTTAATTGGTTGGTTGTTTTTGTTAGCAAGAGAAAATTAGGACTCTCTGAACCATTTATTTGTTATTATTAATAGTAAAGAACATTTCTACATGGCATACATTCAAATAAAAACTGTGATTGCTTGTATCAGTGCTCCTGCCTGTCTGGTTGTGTATGGGTTCTAAAGACATTACACACACACACACACACACACACACACACACACACACACACAGTCATTTCTTCCTCATTCAAAACCACACAGATTTTTCACACTAGCCCCCAGGACCTATGGAATGTATCTTTAACTGGTCCATCCATAAAAATACATTAAATTTCTCTGCCCATATTATACTTTAAGTTGTAAATTTTTGAAGTCTGACTAGCTAGGACTATAGGCATGCACCACCATCCCTGGCTAATTTTTTTTTTTTTTTTTAATCTTTTTCTCTGTAGCAACAGAGTCTTGCTGTGTTGCCCGGGCTGGTCTCAAACTCCCAGCATCAAATGATGCTCCCACCTTGGTCTCCCAAAGCCCTGGGATTACAGTCCTGAGCCACTGCGCCTGGCATTGGATGATTTTTTTACTACACTAGACACAAACTGATATTCATTCATATGGTAAAAAAGTTACCATGTTACAACTGGTTTGGAAAACTCCAGGAGTGTATGTTGAAATTTTTGTTTTGTTTTGAAGATTTTAAGTGGTGTGGTAACTTTTCATTTGTTTTCTGTTTCATTTAAATGTATTTATTTGTTTTTTATGGGAATGTTTTTAAAGGAATGCCCTTTGGTTAGTATGGTGACCTGGAAGACAGAAGAAAAGCATGGCCTTTTCAATCACCCAGGGCTATGAATTACCACTTAGGAGGCTGCTTCCTCCAAGAGCTGTCTTTCCCCAAGCGTTTAAAAATGAAACCTTGGCACTGGAAGTACTTGATAAGAGAAAGGCAAACAAGAGTGTGAAGTCGTGTTTCTGTTGTGCCCAGGCTCCTGGCCTTGGGATTCATCCTCTTCCTTTACCTTAATCCTTTCCCAACACACGTTCTCAGACCTGTTCTAGACTGGGTATCGTAGGCCTCCAGGAAATACGAGCACACAGGTAAAACTGCTGAGCAAATGTGTAACATAAACTGGACAATTCTCTCAGGAAGCAGGAGGAAAGAATATAGAAATAGACGTAAACAAGCATTTTAGAGATGTGAGAGGAGAAAAATCTTCCTACAGATGAATAATTGGACTCCCAGGAGGAAAGACAAAATAAAATAAGGAGGAGAAAATATCTGATGATATCATAGAGATAAATGTCCTGGACATAAAATAAGAAATTTTTTAACCCTAAAAATAAAAAAGGCTCCTAGGTGCCAAGCAGGAGATAAAAAGAAAAAGACACATCTGTCTAGAGGTGATGTTTAAGATGATTATCAAAGACAAAGCAAAATTCTAAAAGATTCTACAGAGAAAGAGCATGTCGCTTATTAAAGAAAACAAGAATCAGATTGTAATTACACCTCTCAGCCCTAATACTAATTTGCATGAAAAATCATTGGAGAATTTTTTTTCTTTTAAATTGGAGTCTCACTCTGTCACTCACTCTGAAGGGCAGTGACACAATCATGACTCACCATAACCTCGACCTTCTGGACTCAGGTAATCCTTCTGCCTTAGCTTCCTGAGGAGGTGGGACTATAGCTGCATGCCACCATGCTTGGCTAATTCTTTCTTTCTTTTTTTTTTTTTTAACTTTTGTAGAGACAATGTCTTGCTATGTTGCCTAGGCTGGTCTCAAACTCCTGGGCTCAAGCAATCCTCTCACCTAGGATTGCTTGAAAGTGCTAGGATTACAGGCATGAGCCACCATGCCCAGCCAATAAATATTTTTTAAGTATTGAAGAAAGACATATTTAAAACTAGATTTTCCTGAACAACCAAACTGTCATTCAAATGTGAGGACACAATAAAGAATTCTGGGTCACACCGGCTTCAAAAGTTTTATTACACAAAATCCTGTATAATGATAAAGAAACACAGACAGAAGTACAAAAGCTATGGGAAGTAATGTGGTATCAAATTTACTGCTAAGAGGCATCATTATTTAAACAATTGTAAAGGACTAAAGAAGCAAAAGTATATCTGGTAATAAACTAGAGGTGAAATTCTAGACAATATCAATACAATGCAGCCATGGAAGAAACAAAAAGTATAGGAGTACATGTGAGTGTACTTCTCTTATTAAGGGTAGTATATAAATATTGATACACTTAAGGAATTAGAGATAAATAAACATAAGTCTTATGAAGAAGGCAACCACTACAAGGACAAAAATAGAATCCAGTTTACCCTCAAGCAACACAGGTTTGAGCTATTCTGGTCTGCTTAAATGTGGATTTTTTTTTAACCCAACATAAATCGAAATACAGCATCCATGTGATGTGAACCCCCATCTATGGAAGGCTGACTTTTTGTATATGCAGGTCCTGCAGGGCCAGCTGAGGGACCTGAGTGTGCTCGGATTTGGGTATACATGGGGTATCCTGGAACAAACCCCTGTGTATACTGAGGGATGACTGTATATAACTTTTCAACAGATAAGGACAAAAATTCCTTCTTCCAATAGAAAACAGGAAATTAAAAAATCAAGAAAATGAAGAATCTGAAATAATTATCTATAGTTATCATCTCTTCTAGCATAGATGATAAAAATAGAGTTCTATAAACATAATATATACTATATATAAAATAAGTTAAGTCAGATAATACTCCAAAGTCTTGAAAACATTATCCTTATGTTAACTTCTAGTAGTTAGAACTTCTATTTTAGAACTTTAATCCACTTTAAAATAATTTGTATATGGGGTGAAATAAACATCAAACTTCTTGTATGAAAAAAATTCACCAGCTATTGAAAATATTGTCTTTTCCTGGGTATTCTGTAGTACCACCATTATTATAAATCAAATGGCCACATTTATGTGAGTATTTTCTGGATGTCCTTTTTTGTTTTAGTGGTATATAGCTATCCTTACACCAACATAATACTTCCTTAGTACACCAACAGTATAAAAAACTTTGATATCTGGTGGAATTAATTATCCTACTTTCTTCTTCTTGAAGAGTGTCTTGCTTATTCTTGGATCTTTGCATTTCTGCATATTTTTAAAAATCAGTTTCTACACATACACAAACATATGAACCTAGCATACTGATAGGTATCACATCTATACAATTTTGAGCCTTTCAATCTAGGAAAATAGTATATCTTCTGACAAAGAAGAAAAGTCATAGGATTATCTCCATAGATGCAAATAACACATTTAATAAAAATGAACATCCATTTATAATAACAAAAATCTTAACAAACAGGAAATAGAAGGAAACTCCTTAGTCTGATAAAATACCCAAAAATAATCTCCAGAAAATTTTTGTTTAGACCTTCTTTAATATCTTGTAATATTTTCAGTTTTCTGAGATGAGTGCTCACAGATTTTTTTGTTAGCTATGTTTATAGATAGTTGATGTTTTTGAAAATAAAATGATATTTTTATTTCTAATTAATTATTGTTATCATATACATTGTATAATTAATTTTATATATGGATGTACTTGGCAATCTTGCTAAATTCACTTATTCAGTTTAATAATTTTATTATTTTTATTTTCTATGAATAATAAAGTTTTTTATATATGTATATATTTTTAAGTTGTGAGGTACAGTTGAGGGTTACGTATACAAATATTCATTGTGCAGGTTCCCTTATTGAGGAGGTGTGATCCCCCCATCCCCAGACAGATACTGACTACCATTAATCCCACCTCCCTGCCCCTCCCTGCCCACCCCCATAGTTTCCCGCCACTATCAATCCTTTTCTTACAGTATTATGGTAGTTGTTCAAGGTCCACTTATGAGTGAAAACATGTGATACTCAGCTCTTTGTTTCTGTGAGAGATCACTCAGTATTATAAACTCTAATTCCCTCCAGGTTGCTGCGAAATTCATGATTTTGTTCTTTTTTATGGCTGCGTAATATTTCATTGGGTATATGTACCATACTTTTTAAACCAGTCCTCTTTTGATGGACAGCATGGTTGGTTCCATGATCTTGTATTGTGAACAATGCAGGTATCTTTTTTATAGAGTGATTTGAGTTCTTCAGGGTATATTCCCAGTAGGGGAATTGCAGGGTCATATGGAAGGCCGATTTTTAGAGTTTTTAGAATCGCCGCACTGATTTCCACAGAGGCTGTACTAGTTTACACTCCCACCAACAGTGTAGAAGTGTTCCCTTTTGGCCACATCCTCTCCAGCATCTGTTATTTTTTGAGTTATTGATAATGGCTATTCTGACTGGGGGAGTTAGGTGGTATCTCAGTGTAGTTTTAATTTGTATCTCCTTGATGACTAGAGAGGCTGAACATTTTTTCATGTACCTGTTGGCTGCTCATATGTCTTCTTTTGTGAAGTGTCATTGAATCCTTTGCCCACTTTGTAATGGGGCTGTTTGTTTTTTTCTTTTCAGCACATTTGAGTTCCTTGTAGAACCTTGATGTTAGGCCTTTGTCAGACCTGGAGTTGGCAAATATTTTTTCCCAGTCTGTGGTCTGTCTCCCTGCTCTCTTCATGGCTTCTTTGGCTTTGCAGAAGCTCGTCAGTTTGATGAGGCCCCACTTGTCTATCTTATCTCTTATAGCCTGGGCACTTCAGGTTTTGATCAGGAATTGGTTGCCAGTCCAACTTCCATAAGAGTGTCTCCTGCATTTCCTAAGGTTCTTTTATAAATTCTTTTATAAAAATTTATATTCTTTTATAAATATAATTATTATATATAATTATATTATATTATATAAATTATATTATATTCTTTATAATATAATATATTATAAAGAATATTTTAAATATTCTTTCTTTTTTTTGCTTTAATTACAATGGCTAGCCAGGCATTTCAGCAAAAATGTTGAATACAAAATGGTAATAGTGCATATATTTGTATTGTTTCTGATGTAATTTCAAAAAGGAGAAAGTGTTTCACCATTCAGTATAATGTTTGCTGAAGAATATTTGTGAGGATTCTATAAGATTAAAGAGTTCCCTTCTAATTCCAGTTTGTTAAGAATTTATCATAAATGGATATGATAAATAGATTTTAATTAAATGTTTTATCTGCATCTATGGAGATAATCTTAAGCTATTTCTCTTTTGTTCTTTCACTCAATGAATTACATTAGTTGATTTGTGAATGTTGAACCAACCTTACATTTCTGGCACACACAAAACTTTTTTTTCATGATACAGTATTTTTAACGTATGGCTGGATTATATTTATTTCAGATTTTTCATCAATATTTACGACTGAGACTGGCCAGTAATTTTACTTTCCTGCAATGTCCATATCCAGCCAATATTATCAAGATTAAGCAGGCCTTATAAAATGAGTTCAGTAGGCAGCAGTGAGAATCCTTATGCTTCATGCATTATACAGAAGCCAACGGCCACCAAGTCAGGGCTGCCAGACAGCCTGAGCCTGTGCAAGCCACAGCCCAGCCCTCCAGCTAACTCTGACTGTCAAGACAACTAATAGCAGTAAGCACTTGGCCAAAGGAGCTGTGGACGAGGGCTGTGGGTGAGGGAGCTGGTCAGGGCACGGACTGCTGAGTATGCACTGTGACATGTTCTCTCTCCCCATCTGTAGAGAAAGTGCCTCACACCCTTCAGAATAACAGTTTGGACCTGCATATTCTAGGGTTTATCTTGTCATCAAATCCAGCAGAGTTGCAATTCTTCATGTTCCTACCCCGAGCCAAGTAAGAAACTTCCAGCAGAGATGATAAAAATGACAAACTCAAAAACTTTCCCAGTTCTCTGCCAAACTGCCACTGATTTCACTGCTATATCCACTGCAAAGCTCATTTAGCAGATTATGCTCTGTTGGTCTCAAAGTTTCTTTGTGTTAGTCAAAACCAAGACTACCTCTTTAATTCTGGGTGAATGTGGGCTGTGGCCCAACAAAGGAGAGCCCTTCTCCTTAGTGAGCATGCAGAAGCAGACAAAGCACTCTTGATTGAAAATTTGAACAGCACTGTAAGAGATGAAAACTTATTACTTAACTAACTCATATATCCAAAGGCAATGTTTGGGGAAAAAAACTTTCCATTCTAAGTATCATTTTTTTGAGATTATAATAAGCACGATGGAAACAAAGGTGTGTCCTTGTCAACAATATTACTTGACTTTTAACCTCATAGACTAGCAGTAGTACTCATGACACTCTTCAGGATTTATTCAGCCTATCCTTCTTGGGCAAGGTATCACCTCTTTCATATACCATCTTATTTATGCAGTTATTTCTGAAGTTCCTAATGATCTTTTTCTAAACCCTTATGCTTGAATAAAAGAATGAATCAACTAATGCTTCATCTATCAGCTAATATCTCTTTTTAACCTATGTTT